>PVIU01013219.1:0-55000 GCA_004026605.1 Ondatra zibethicus | reverse complement strand
AGAAGGCAGAACCACTAACTGACCTCCATCCCAACCTCTGGTCCACAGAACCACAGTAGATCACCTGCTGACCTCCATCTCAACCCCTGGCTCACAAAATGTCAATTTAGGGCTAAAGTAAACGGTTCTTGTTCAAAGTCACAACAGGGGCTCAAGTAATGACACCATCAGTAAAGCCCTTGCTTTGGTTCAAGCCCCAGAACTTTTCTGCTTTTTAATCCAAGACCTAGAAAGATGCCTCATTGACTAAGAGCGCTTGCTACTCTTGTAGAGGACCCAGGATTGGCTCCCAGCACCCATATCAAACAGCTCACAGCCACCTATAATTTCAGTTCCAAAGGATCTGGCACTCTCTTCTGGTTTCTATACACACCTGCACACATGTGAGGTACATACACATACTTAGGCACACACTCATATACATACAATTTAGAAATTGTTTTCAAAGCCAAGTGGGATGGTACTTCTAATTAGATTTAGGCTACTCCAGGAAAATGAGAAACCATGCCTCAAAAGAAAAAAAAAACCAAGGTGAACAACACCTAAAGAATGGCACCCAAGGTATTTGTGGGGGGAGGAAGAAGGAAAGAGGGAAAGCTTTGGGAGTGATATTACACAGTAAAACCTCATCTATATATTGTTATTGGATGTATAGATATTACCATCTGCTAGACACTTTCCTTCCAAAGCAAAAACTGGATAAAGCTTGCTTTCCCAGGACCCCTTGTCTCCAGAGCACAGATGCATGCAGGCTGTCTTTTTTTTTTTTTTTTGGATTTGTGCAGTGCATAACCCATGTAGACATCAAACCTGGCCCTGACACCAGGCACCCAGACAGACAGATTTGCCTGCAGGTTCTGTGTGGGAAGGAAGTGATGTACAGGCACATCAGTCAGCCAGCTTCCATGGCAACAGCCTCAGCAGCCTGACAATAGCATCCACAGCCACAGTAGCAGAGGGATCCACACAACCCATCTGCAATGTGATTCATGGGCTTTGCTCCCTCCACAACTGGTCCCCTCATCCCAGTTGTCCCTGTGACTTCCCAACAACAAATTCTTTTCTGTGACAGTTTACCAAAGCACTGTTTGGTAAACTTTTTTTATAGTTTAAGAAGCTCGAGCTTTTAATTAGGTCTGTTGAAGTGGGTTGAGTCGAGTCTGATGACCTGTTCAGTGGTTGGTTGTTGAAGTGGGTTGAGTCGAGTCTGATGACCTGTTCAGTGGTTGGTTGTTGAAGTGGGTTGAGTCGAGTCTGATGACCTATTCAGTGGTTGGTTGTTTTGTTTGTTTTGCTTGTGTTTTCAGCTTGAGCCAGGCTAGTGTTATCTGAGATCTCAGTTGAGAGATCGCCTCCATCAGACTGGCCTGTAGGCAGGTCTATGGGGGCATTTTCTTGGTTCCTGATGGATGTGGAAGGGGCCAGCACAATGTGAATAGTGCCACCATTGAGCAGGTGGTCTTGGGTTGTGTAAGAAAGCAAGCTGAGCAAGCTACAGGAAGCAAGCCAGAAAGCAGCACCCCTCCACGGCCTCTGCTTCAGTTCCTGCCTCCAGGTTCCTGGTTGAACCCTGGCTTCCCTTCGTGATGGGCTGTGACGCGTAAACCACACAAGCCCTTTCTGTCTCAAGTTGGTTTGGGTCACGGTGCTATCACAGCTACAGAGAGGTCAGCTAGGACAGTGCACAGCTCAGCTTCCTCTGGCCACTTTCCCCTGTGGGAACACAATGAAGGGAGCTGTTGACAGGCCTCTCAGCCAACAGCCATCAGTCACTGAGTGACACGTAGGCAGAGGGGAGAGTGATGGGCCTAGTCTGGAGAGGCTGGAACAGCCAGGTGAATGGCTGCCCATGAACATGACTGATGGAGCTGAGCCTGACAGAGCAGAAAAAAACCCTGCATCCACCTCTCCCGGGATTTCAGCCTGGGTGGAAGTTTCCCCTGGCACTTCAAGGTGCTGGCCGCCTACAGCTAGCCAGCCATAACCAAAGCTTTCCTCACCACCGTATGTTTGCCCTGCCTAAATGGACACTAGGCTTGTGCAAACACAATAGGATGATCCCTTGAGGGTGGGGAACCACCGGGGGTATAGCTCGAGCTACTTTCCCAAGAAGGGCACCGTGGCATGACCTCCCCTCCTGAGCTAGAGTTCGCCTCCCCCACCGCCCTTTGTTCTGCCTCGGTCTCTTATCGATTCTCTTCCTCCCCCTCTCCCTGTCATTCTCCCTCTCTCTTACACACACGCCGCGCACACACATGCAGAGAGAGAGAGAGAGACAGAGAGACAGACAGAGAGAGAGAGAGAGAGAGAGAGAGACTGAGACCGGAGAATCCTTGCTAGTGCCGGAGCACTCCCCACTCGCACCCCCCAGCAAACCTCACTTTGGCTGCCTCGATCTTTCCCACTGGGTGGCAGTGTGGCACCATGGATTGACACCCCTGACCCACGGCCCCAGGCTGTCACTCCGCTCATCCATCTCAGCCTGTGTTCCACAGAGGGCTCTAAAGAGGACACCCACGCCAGCTTTTCGGTCACGCCTCACTGCGGCACCTAATGAATCTCAGCTCTCGCCTGAGCCGCCGCAGCCCTGCTGCGCTGCCAGCCCCGCCCCCACCCATCCCCAGATCTCAGGAAGGGAATTCAGGACAGAGGTCTGGCATGGCGCCCAAGGGTTTGCACCCTATCTGATTTGCTTCAAAACAGTCATCGTAATGGGAATGTCCGTAACCAGGTACAAATAGTGGCTAGAATGCCGTTGCCATGTTTTATATTCACACAGATTTGCCTAAATGGAGCTTAATGGAGGAAACCACAAGGCGCTTGGCGCTTCTAACCTCCCATGAAGTGGGGGACAGCATGCAGAGCAGAGCTCTGGTCCACTCTCCCTTCCAATAAGGTAAAGTTGCGACTTCAAGGGCTGGAATGGAACACATCCTAGACCCGTGGTTCTCAACCTTCCTAACGCTTTAATACAGCCCTTTATGTTGTGGTGGCCCCCTGGCGTAAAATTATTCCATTACTACTTCATAAATGTAGTTTTGCTACTGTTAGAAATCATCTTGTAAATATCAGATGTGCAGGATGTTGAGAACCGCTGTCCGAGATGATGCTGAGTACCCACAACTGGGACAAGACTGTACTTGGTTATCATTGCCACTGTCTCTCAATGGTTGTTCCATGTGTCTTTGGTGTTAAGTACTCAGTACTCAGTCGTGCTGGGTACTCCACCTACACTGTCCCTTTGAATGAAGGAAGGCCTCACGCGTTTAGGGGACTCAAGTTCCCACCTTGTGTAAAAGGTTCAAGCCAGCTTGGGGTGTGTTTGGGCCGGTTGCTGTGGGCACACAGCTGTTTCCACGAGTTCGTTTCTGGAGGACAGGGGGCCCCTGTTGGAGAGGGGGAGAGTCGGAGGAAAGGGCGAGCAGCATAGATTCCACAGCCTTGGATGAGAAAGACTCTCCAGGCAGCCCACAGGGCACGGAGAGCTAGGCTAGCAGACTTTCCTGCTGACTTTTTGCCCGCTTCTGTGGCAACGCTTGTTCTCTCTGAAGGACCCCTGGTTCACCCAGCCTCCAGGATAGGTGGACAAGGGAGACATTTCGTCGGCAGCAGACGCTACTGAAGAGCAGGGAGATGCCAACATGGCTCACGTGCCTGATACAGACACCTCCTTTGTGCAAGGGTGTAAGTGACCCTAAAACAGTCATACTGGAAGGTGTGCACCCAGAATGGATGATGGAGTCCCTTTCTCCTAGTCCTTTCCCAGCCCACATAATCTAGCACCTCCCTAAGGCCCTAAGACCACCTGGAGTTAGGACAGAGTTGCATGCAACTGACCAGACAGAGGTTGGATGCTCAGGCCAGTGACCCTCCACATCCCCTCTTGCTATGAAGGCATGTCAACAGTCGACCAGCCAAGCTGTGATTGTGCTTTTGCGATCAGTCGCTAGCCTTATGAAGGCTAAAGCTCGTTCTGCTCAGAGGACAGTCCGATGCGACATCATGGTGCCTGTAGAAGCTCCCAGGGAAGTTTCAAAAAACTTATGGCAACAACTGTGAGAGCCTGAGGTGCCCCCTTCCAAGCCACCATGTCAGCCTGCCCAGGTCACGGATACTGACAGGAGTCACAAGACTCCTGGAGACAAAGGGTTTCATTGTTCATTGCAGCACCGTCCCTACAGCAAATGACACACAGGAGGGTTGTCTCTAGGGACCTGGATCCACCGTAACAAGAAATAACACACCTACCTTTGCCTCCCAAGGCAGACGCCTCCTTTGGGATGCTGTAGAGTAGGAACACCTGTTCACCAGCTCTGAGCATCACGCCATCTTTCTTCTGAGGTTGAAGCCAGGGTGGGATCCACGGGTGATACCAATTGCATTTTCCAGGTTAGCTCACTATGGCTAGCATCCTTCATGGAGCAGTCTAAGGCTTGGGTAAAGCCTGTGTATGGCTCTGGGTTTGGTGTCCAGGAAGCTCAGCCTGCCCACCTCCCCTGCACTGACCTACACACACACCAATCAAAGAAAATTATCCAGAGCACAGGACAGTCAGGACCTCCCTAGAAAGACATACAGAAAGACCAAGTGCCCCAGGGTGCTGTGGCCATAACTCATTCTTTTCCTGGTCCCTAGTGGGGTTGCATGTGATGATATGTTTTCCTTGGGAAGAGCTGATTGCTCTTTACTAAAGCTTCTAACATATAGAAAGGGGAAAGCAAGGGTTGTTACTGCAAGCCCCCCAGAGCTCCAGTCCCTAGTGTCCCATGTGTAGGCTGGAGCTGGTGACAGACCTAATAAGCAGAACACAGCAAACACAGGACTGTGGCCCCAAGACCAAGTTAGAAAGAGTGTGACTTTGGTCTGGGAGATGGGGGGCTCGTTCTAGCCCCTCCCCTGGTGAAGCTACTGTCATGTTGAACTGTGCCTTAGAGGGACCTTCAGATAGCAAGGAACGTGGTGTCCCACCAGTCAGTGATAAACCAAGGCTCTCCGTTCTTCTCTACAGCCCCGGAGGAGTGGAACACACTGAATATACAGCAAGTGAGCGGGTTCTCACTGTGACAGACTTGCTGAACCTCACGTGACTCTTCCTTTCCTGACCTACAGATACCTTATGCTAGTAAATATTCTAAGTCACTCTTTCAGGGTGGTTTTCTTGATAATCCGTGGCAAGAAATAACACAGCTACTGAAGAAACTAAACCAGAAAGCACCACACACTGCATAGCAAACTTCAGAGGATTTATTTGTGTTCCTGGAGTATGGGTTTGGAGCAGAGCAGCAGTGTTCTTACGTGGATAATAGTGAACGAAACCTAGGTGTTAGAGTAACTTACAGAAACATCGGTTTCCACCAAATGGTGTCTTTTGTGTAGTTTAAAAGGTGGTGGCAACTCCTGCCCCCACGGCCAGTTTGCACATGACCACTGAAACATTTACAATGCTTTGCGGCAGGACCCAGACAATAGCTTCACCGCATCCTTCTAGGTGGTGCCTCGGCTTGGGCACAGAAGGTAAACGTCACCTATTCAGAACAGTACTGGGAAACAAGGGTCCCTCCCCTCCTCCTATGGTTCAAACAGCCCTTTGGTCAATGAGGCTCTGAATTTCCATGTGGAAAGAAGCTGGCAGACATGGTGATGGATGCTCAGGGGTAGCTTATAGCCACTGGTGTCTGGAAGGCTGAGTGTCTATAAAAGATGGGGTTCAGATGGCTGTCCCCCCTGAGCTACAGCCTGCCAGCACTCACAAGTTCTCCTTGTCAAACTCGCACATGAAGTACATGGTGATGTGGCAGGCTACATCATTCCAGCCCCCTGAGGCCACCATCTCCACACAGTCCTCCTCGTCATAGGCATTGTTGGGCTCTCCACTGCGCCACTTGTTGAAAGTCTGCATGGGGGAGCGGTCCGAGTACACGAAAGCACCTTCTCTCTCCAGGTCATTGATGCCTATGAAGACGCGGGCCAGGCCAGCCTGTGCCAGGTATGAAGCCATAAGGCCATTGGCTGCCTCGTCCTTGGGCATGCTCAATGTGCCTCCCCGGCCTTGGCAGGACAGCTGGGCATCTGCATACCGCTTCTCCTCCTTCACCAGCAGGTAGATCTTGCTCTCAGTCTCACGCACACCAGCAACAACTGCAGGGGAGGGCAGTGCTGAAAGGCCAGCACTCGCATTTCTATAAACACACTCAACGCACTCCACCACACCACGGCCACGGGCATGGCAGCAGTGGGCGCTGAGCAGCAAATGGAAGCCATCGCTGTCCAACTCTGGGGAGAAGGGGGAAGGGAAGAGCAGGGAAGAGGAAGGCCTCGGTCCAACGTACCATTTTTTATGAATTTCAGCTCAGTTGTCAGTTGAGTGACCTGGTTGTCCATCTCCCCAATAGCCTTCCGCAGCTGGCTGCACTCACATGGGATGCCTGCAAGGAGCAGCCCATGATACAGAGGACCGGTTTTGGGAAAGATGGGTACAGACAGACAGACAGACAGACAGACACACACACACACACACACACACACACACACATCCCAGGTGCATACGCCACAGAGAAAAGGACCAGGAAATGAGCATCCTGACATCTAGGGCGGTATACCTGCGCCTACTACACAGATAAGGATGTCTTACTGGAAGACTATGACCCTGAGGAGGTGAAAACAGTAGAGAAAACAGACCATCCCACAGCAGGGCCAGCCTGGCGAAAAGCTATCAGCTGCTTGAGTTCCCTGCTTTCTGACCCACTGCCGTTTCAGTGATAATTAGGTGTTTTAATTCGTGTGTATTAGTTGTGCCCAATAATGGGCTTCATTGTGACATTTTCATACATTTGCATAATGTATCCTGATCATATTCATCCTGCTACCATCTCTTGTGCCCTCCTACTCCTTCCAACACCATGTACATGTGTGTGTGTACATTAGTGTGTCCCAGTGAGTTTCACTAGGGTTGTACACAAGGGTAGTATGGGTACCTTACCCTTATTAACTATGCTGTTTTTGTTGTTTCATTTGTTTGTTTTGAGATGGGATCCCACGTAGCACAGCTATGTCGCCAAGGATGACCTTGAACTTCCGATCCCCCTGCCTTTACCTGATGACTGATGGGATTATAGGTGTGCCCCGCAATAGTGGTATGGTATTTGTGTTTTAATACATAAAGCTTGCCTGAAGATCAGAGTGCAAAGCAGCCACACTAGTCAGCCACACAGGCCAGGCAGTGGTGGCACACACCTGTAATCCCAGCAGTCACACTAGTTAGCTATAGAAGCTGGGCGGTAGTGGTACATGCCTTTAATCCCAGCACTAGAGAGGATGGGAGGAGACAGGTCTCATGGTCAGTCTCAGTCTGAGGATTTGTGGAGGCAGGATCACCATTTTGGTCTGAGGTAGAAGTAAGAACCAGTGGCTGGCCGCTTTGCTTTCCTGATCTTCAGGCAAGCTTTATACCCCAATATCTGTCTCTGAGTTTTTATTATTCATGCAACACACCACCATTCCCAGTTTTGAAACCCAGGGCTTCATGTATCCACATGTAGCTTCTTTTTTTCATTTATTATTATTACTTAGACTTGTTTAATTTTAGGTGTATGGGTGTTTTGCCTACATGTATGTCTGTGAACCATGTGTGTCTAAAATGACCCCAGAGGCTAGAAGAGGGCATCTGATCCCTTAGAACTGGAGTTACAAACTACTATGAGCTGCTGTGTGGTTGCTATGTGGTTGCTAGGAACTAAACCCAGGTCTTCCAGAGGCACAGCCAGCGCTCTGCACCTCTGGACCATCGCTCCAGCCCTGTGGTTCATGATTTGCCATACCAGGTTCTCCACTGGGACCAGGAGGTCCTATGTCACCAGAGTCTCCTTTTTCACCTGGGTGATAAAAAGAAAAATTAAAAGTTACCATCTAGAGGGGAGACCCCCCCCCTTGAGTTAAAATGTGTCAAGTTAAAAATCTTATTTGTTGAAGCTGAGGATGTAGTTCAGTGGTAGAGTTGGATAAAGCTCTGGGTTCCTTCCCTGTCACTCCCTGTCACCATGTTCTATAGACAGCTCTCCAGGCTGTTTATAAACATGGACATGTATTGGGGGAGCACTGGTGGCTTACTTGAAGTCAGCTCTGGGGATCCCAATGCCCTTCACCAAATGTTTTACAGGCAACATTGTACAGATTACTGAATATCAAAAGCAGATGACAGCAGGCCAGCTCAACAGGAAACTCCAGATGGACGTAAAATGGGAGGTGGGGTGAGTTTAGGGAAAAAGCTGATCCAGGCAGGGTAGACAGCATTGATAACCCCAAGCTGTAACCAAAGTTCCTCTGGATCTGCTTCAGGTAGTGCAGTGTCACAGAGGTGCCCAGACACCAGGACCCTGCCCACTCTCCTGGTAGGCAGGGCAAACCTCCTAACCCCTTGCCTTCAATCTCCTCAACACACATACATGCACACATGCATGTGTGCATGCATGCACACACGCACACACACACACACAAACACAGTATAGAACACAATGACAGCAACAAAGCTGCCCAGCCTCTGTGAGATCAAGCCATTGTGTGTGTGTGCGTGTGTGTGTGTGTGTGTACACATCAATCATTTTGGAATCCCTAATACATTGTCTCTCTTGCTTAGAGGACAGAGCCATCTCTGTGAAGGGCTGTGAGTTCCACGTCGGCAGATTCGCAGTCTGTTCACGTAAAGAGGGAAGCATTTAAGCAGCCCCTGCCCAACTCATTCCTCTGTGTTCTGTCAGGTGTTTGAAGACCTCCAGAATCTCAGCCTGGCCAGAACCCAAGAGAACAGCCCTGGAAACAAAGCCAATCGAATAATCAAAGCCGATTGAGGGTGGTCCTGGTCTCCACACGAGACTTGGAGAGCTGCCCAGCACACATGCTGTGTAGAAAAGAATATGCATTCTTTCTGTCTTCCCCTCGCTCGTTACAGCACTGGTCACAGCAGCCAATGGGGACAGATGGCCTGAGTGCCCACAGGCTGAGAGATTGTAGCTTAGAACTCAGTCCTCTGAGAAAATCATCCACGGTCTTCATAATGCCACTTGTACCTACTTGCAAGAGGCCATCAGATCATGACTGTTGGCTGTTGATATCCCACCAGAGAAAGGGGACATGCAGAGGGTCCCTGGTCCCTTACCTGAGATTCCAGTCACTCCTGCCAGCCATTTACATGCAATTCTACCCTGGTTTCATGTGACTTTGAGTCTTGGAGTCTCAGAGGTACCATAGCATGTATGCTAGGGAAGGTTAACTTCCCATAGAACGGGAGATTCCATCAATGTGACGTTCCAATATCACTGCTTTGGGGTCCCCTACAGTTCTGCAAGTAATCCCTCACCCATGCTCTGTAAGAAAGCCCAATAAATCCATTTGTTCTCTGCTAGGTTGAACTTTGGTGCGATAGTACTTTGACTTGCTCTTGGGACTTTAGGAAGAATAGGTAGAGATCATTTATGTCTCCTCAGGGAAGGAATTCTCACAATATGTAGATAAACAAAGCACCTGTGCAATTGGTTCATTCAGCTTTAAAATAAGGGAATTTTGACACCTGCTACATGATGAATTCTGAGAGCATTGTCCTAAGGGAGACAAGACCACAACAAAGGGCAAAACCCATTGTATGGTAAATAGGCTGGGCAAATTCACAGAGGCAAAAAGCAGACACCGGGTTGTCAGGGTTAGGAAGGGGATGGAGTTACTGCTTAATGGTTCAGTGTCCCTGCAGGGCAATAAAAAGCTTTTGGAAACAGTGGGCACAGTTGTGTCACATGGCGAATGTGTCAGTGCCACTGAGCTGTGCAGCTGGAACGGCTGAAATGGCAGCTTTTATAAGATCAATACTTCATCGCAATCCTGTGAAGGTTCTGTAGCCTGAATGTCCCTCAGCACTCAGTGCTCATCGAGATGATGCCTGATAGCAGGTTCTTCCCGGAGAAGAGACAGCTGAGCAGAGTGCCCACCTCCCCAACCCTCCTCGTCAATGGTCTCTCTCTGCAGGGACAGCACAGGGCTGTAACAAACCCAAGGTGTGGATCAGAACAAACCACCCAGACCAACTCAGGGCTCAGACCTCAACCAAGACATCTCTGGGCCAGGTCAACCTGCTCCAGTATAAGATCCCAGGAGACAACTAGGAAGACCACAGCCAAATACCTCCCTTGCCTCTGATTGCCAGCACAGCTCTTCGCCAGCCACTGGCCACCCTAGTTCAGTCTCCCCCATGGCCAACCCACACAGGAGCACAGGAGACTTCAGTGAGATTACACAGAGAGCTACATGACTCCTGTGTCCCCCAGGTCCAGGTGCTCACACATCTGTTGGAAAATGAAACTGAGGGTGGAGATGAAGACAGCAATGCATGACACAACCCATCCTGACCATGAAGCTGGGGGTGGGATAAAGACAGCAATGCATGACACAACCCGTCCCGACCATGAAGCTGGGGTGGGATGAAGACAGAATGCATGACACAACCCGTCCTGACCATCCTTTGAGTCGCTCATCATTCCATCATGCTTATTAAGGAAGGTGGGCTGAAGATTCGGGCTCTGGCTCAAGCACACGATCTGGATCCTGCATCCAGGAGGTTAAATGCTCCTTAAGTGCTGCAGGCTGGTATGACTCCACCCACCCTGATGTTCACAGAGCCAGCAATCCCTTTGGTATCCCTGTAGTGAGAATACTGCAACAGAGTTTATCAGAGTGACACATAAAAACAAGAGCTCCAGGCAAAGTGGCACAGACAGCGGCTGCTCTGAGTCTACCGGGGAACACAGGGCAAGAAGTGTGTCAAAAATACCTTTGGCGCCAATGGGACCGATTTTTCCGTGGCGGCCCACAGTGCCTTTCTGTCCTTTGTCCCCCATGTCTCCTGTAGAAAACAATAAGGCCAAAATTGATAGATGCACCAGTAATCTGACACACCCCCTCCTCAGCATCACATGTGCACAGGTGAGCTGACACGCCCCCTCCTCAGGATCACACATATGCATAGGTGAGCTGACATGTCCCTTCCTCAGGATCACACATGTGCACAGGTGAGCTGACACGCCCCCCCTCAGGATCACATATGCACAGGTGAGCTAACACACCCCTTCCTCACTATCACACATGTGCACACATGCACATGAGAAGAGACTGCATAAAGAACAGTTCTTCGGGGGCTGGAGAGATGGCTCAGAAGTTAAGAGCACTGGCTGTACTTCCAGAGGCCCTGAGTTCAATTCCCAGCAACCACATGGTGGCTCGCAACCATCTACAATAAGATCTGGTACCCTCTTCTGGTGTGCAGGCATACATGCAGACAGACCACTGTATACATAATAAATAAATAAATAAATCTTTAAAAAAAAAAAAAAAGAACAGCTCTCCAAGGACACAAAGATGACTGTCCCAGGATTATTCCTCACAGGCAGCCTATAGAATTTGTTTCTAATGAAGGCTATGAGTCACACAGATGGCAGAAGGCAGGAAAACAAGCCAGCACTCCTGAGTCACTCAGCCAAGGCCAGCTCTCCTCTGAGCCTGGGTCAGGAAGGGCAGGTCCCTGGCCTGTATCCTAGCTCCACAGGGTCACCCCAGCTTCTTCTCACACCCAAACCAAAAGCGTCACTCTGGAAGATGCTCTTGGGAACAGCAAAGCCCTGGGCATCCCCTCTGGTTGCATTTGAAGGTGGCTCTGCAGGAGATGGAGGAGAAGAGCCCGGATGCTCGCTGAATGGCTTAGGGAAGGCCTGTAGCACAGTGCCTGCAGGGTACTTCCTAACAGCAAGGATCGCTCTAGTCGCGCAAGGCCAACCCTTCTGCTATCTCTCATCCATCGCAAGAAGGAGCAGGGGATGGCCTTGCTTACCCTAGAGAACACTGATTGCTGGAATAAAGCTGTGACCAGCTGTCCTCTCTCAGACCCATAACATGTCAGGACAGAGACATTTCCCAATGCCGTGTCCTTCCCTGAGTGTCCTTAGTCTCTTGGAGATGATCCTGGTAATCTTTTGGTATCCCTACTGATGAGACACCAAAGCACAAATAACAAGCGAGCACACAGAGAAGGCCAGGGCACCAACATCACCATGGACAGGCTCATGTGGGGTCAAGATGCCATGACCTTCTGGTCTTCTATTGCCTCTAGGGTTACAGAGACAAACAGAAGCTCAATGTAGATAGACCTCAAGACAGGCAGGAGGGAGGACTCCACTGTGTGCTGATGAAGCATCTTACAGCACAGCACAGCACTGCCCGGGGGCGTCCAGTGCTGGAGTGGATGCTCCCTCAATGCAGAACAGATGGAGTCAGAAGGACAGTGCGCTGGCTGACCAGAAAACACACCATCCATGGAAAGGGCATGAGAACAAAGTGCTTGCTTACAAAGCATGCTCATGCACACGCTCTCCTTCACGTCTTCTAACAATGGTCAGCTTGCACATCGGTAGTTCTAGGATTAAGTGACTTGACCAGGTTGGATTCTGAAAGTCCAGCAGGAGCAGGGCAAGAGCCATGATCTGCTGGTTTGAAAGCCATTCTCCTTTCCTGACGCTGGGGGAGATAGGGGTGGGTGACGACTGTGCGGGTGGAAAGGCAGAGCAAGTTACTGGCCCAGGAGGGTGCAGGGTGTGAGCTAAGGACACAGGGGACAATCTGGCCACTGAAAAACAGCTGTAGGAGAGAAACGAGGCACTAAAGTGGCCCAGGTCAGGGGTGCTGACCCATCTGGAGGCTGAGGGGGGCATTTGAGAGGGAACTATGGGAGCCACTGGAGAGTTGGGAAGAGGAGAGGGGGGATATCAGATTCCTGCTTGGGAAACCCGGCCACACTTGAGGAGAAGTAGGCAAGGCAGACACAGAGGCCAGCTGGTGGCTAGCCAGACAGCGTCCAGGAGAATGAAAAGAAGCCTCCTGATTGGCAGGTTTCTGGGAGTTGACAACTCAGTGATGGGTTGTAAAGTGAGGGCAAGGCTTCTGGCCTGGATATCCTTGGGCAGAGTGGGCAGTCTTAAAGCAGGGAAAGCCCCGGAGGGCACTGGGCTCCAATATTCTGGAGACAAACAGGAATAAAGGCTGTGGGTGTAAGATGAGGACAGAGTAGGACTTGACATCAATGAAGAGGGAGTAGAGGGAGCAAGGAAAAGGTGGGACGGGCTGGGCAGCAGCTCCATGAAGTCCTATGGGGGCAGGGGCAGCGTTCAAAGGGAGAGGGGCTGAGACTATGGCAGGCAGCATCTTGATCAATGAGTTAAGCAACAGGGAAGGAAGGAGAAACCTTAGCAATCCTTTCCCACGTTTGGAAATGGTGACATTCCCCTGACATCTGCATGGTTCATGCTAGGCCGTGCGACTGAGATTTTAAAGGAACTGCAAAAACAGTTCACGTTGTAAGTCAGCTTGTAATTTTGTGCTGAGCTGTAATTGAAGCTGTCTTTGGCTGCATGCAGCCTGGATGCCGCAGATTGGACATGTCAAAACAACCCACTGAAGCTCCACCGTGGAGGTGGGGGCTTAGCAGCTCCCCCCATACAGGAGTCTAAGCCCACTGTTCCCCCATGCCAACCAGTGAGCATGCCTGCCCAGTCCAAGTTCACATGGCGTGTCTGGGGGACATAAGGTTCAGTTTGTCCATCTGACAGCTGGGCACACTGCACCCCACTGCACTGCTTGCCCGTATGAAGAATGGACAGATGGGTCATTCCAATGCCCAGGCTTGCCACATTCCCATATGGACAGAGGCTGGGTAGCTAGGTCCTAGAAAATAATAACCAAAGCTCTTACCTTGGAAAGGCCAGCTCCAACTAAATGCCCAAAACCCTGGGATATCAGTTGCCTGCCACCACAAAGCAGGCAGGATTGAGGTTCCTGAGTGTGGGTGTAGTCTGTTGTAGGCTGTGTAGGGAAAGACCCAGCAAGGGATCCAGGTCTCCTGTCCACTGTGGGGCTGCTTCTTTTTGAGAAGTGTCTAACTGGTTCAAGTCTATAGCAGAGGAAAAGTCACACACAGCTCTGCCTTCTCAGCCTTCCAGCCACATAGGGTAGAAGATCAGGCCCCTGAGGTGACCGGCAGACAGGATCAAAAGGCTCAAAAGTCCCTGGAGGGAAAGCATTTGCATCACAAATGCCTCGGGGTGAGTTACTTTCCTGCAAAATTCCCACCTCAACAGAATAATCAATTAGCGGTCCATTGTCCAATTCAGTCCCTTGGCTGAGGGTGTGCAGTGAGAGTCCAGCAAGAGTCCGGCTGTCATAAATCAGCCCCAACTTGAGGCTGATTTGAGAACATTTGGCTTCAACCCAGCCTTAACTCTCACAGCCCAACAGGAGAAGGCACTCAAAGCTGTTGCTGACACTTGGCTCTTGGTACCAGCTGGCACCACGCTCAGCTCCTGTCCTTGGAGAAGCATGGGCGCCAAGCCCTGCCATCGGGGTACATCGGAACCGAGAGCAAGTGTGGAAAACAAGACACAGAGGAGACAGCAGCAGCTCTACACAGAGGATGTGAAGGACACAGGGGAGCAAAATCTGAGTCTCAAGCTCTAGAAAGCAAACCTTGCCAGCTGGCCTGGGCAAGTAGCAGCTTGCAGCCTTTAGGGGGCCTGTTGGGTCCCTGAGAGCTGGACAGTGCCATCAAGTTCCCACCGAACACGGATGCCATAGGTTTAAGTTGTGCCAAGATTTGGGGAGGCAGGAGAAGTAGCCCCACAAGGACTGAGACAGCCCTGAGTCTGTGCATCCTCTCTACCCTATGTAGCTGGGTAATGTGGGTTAGGCGGCAACCCTGGGTGAGTTTATTAATCTCTCTGCCTTAGCTAGGGTTTTATATTGCCGTGAAGAAACATCTAGACCATAGCAATGTTATAAAGGAAAACATTTAATTGGGGTTGTCTTACAGTTTCAGAGGTTTAGTTATCATCATGGTGGGAAGCATGGCGGCATGCAGACAGACATGATGCTGGAGAAGGAGCTGAGAGTTCTACATCTTGATCCACAGGCAGCAGAAGCGAAAACACTTGAGCCTATATGACCTCAAAACCCGCCTCCACAGTGACACACTTCCTTCAACAAGGCCACATCTCCTAATAATACCACTCCCTATGTGCCAGGCATTCAGACACATGAGTCTATAGGGGCCATACCTGTTCAAGCCACCACACTCCCTGAGCCTCTGCTTTTCCTCTGCAATCCTGGAATCTGAGCCTGAGGTATAGCTTAGCTGGGAGAGTACTTGCTAGCATGCACGAAGTTCCATATTCAATCCCCAGCATGCAACTGGGCACAGCAGTACATATTTGTAATCCTAGCACTGAGAAGCTACAGGTAAGAAGATCAGAAGTTTAAGGTCATCTTTGACTATACAGTAGTTTCAGGGCCAGCCTGGGCTACATGAGACCACGCCTCAAAAAAGTAAAAATATAAGCTTGATGCAGGGCTCAAATGATAATCCCAGCACTTGGGAGGCAGAAGCAGGTAAATTCCTGTGCATTGGAGACCAGCCTGGTCTACGTAGTGAGTTTCAAGCCAGCCAGAGCTATAGAATGAGCTGGAATGAGACCCTGTCTCAAAAAATATATAATATAAGGGGCTGGAGAGATGACTCAATGGTTGAGAGAATTGGTTGCTCTTTCAAGGGACTGGGGTTCAGTTCCAGCACCCACCTATCAGTTTACAAACATCTATAACCTCCATTTCAAGGAATCTGGTGCCTTTTTTCTGGAACCAGGCCCACAAGTGGAACACTGAATATAAATATTATATGCAGGCAAAATACTCCTATATACACAGAAAATAATACATTTTCAGAATAGCAAGAACAAGCTGACATCCTGCAGTAAAGGCTTTGGAAAGGAAATACCCTGCTGAAGCAGCCCATCTTCCCCCTTCCTCCCCACTGCCTGGCGCCCTTGTCAGCAAAACAGGCTCGGAGCTTGGCTCATTGGTCCCCGTGCTGGGTCTGCCCTTCAGAAGCAGGTTTGGCGATGTGCCCCTCGTTGGATGCTGAAGAAGCAGGCACATTACCCAGAATTGCACCTGGCACACAGCAGGTGGGACACGCATGTCCCCAGCAACCATCATTTATCAACACAGACCAAGGCACTCGAGAGTCTGGAAGTGTGACAAGACGTGTGGACAGCCCCAGGGGCTGGGGAGATGTGCACCTGCGCTTTCACACAGTCCCAGGTGATTGATGGGCACCAAAGCCAGCTAGGACTGGCTTGGCCCCTGCTTCTTTCAATCTGTCTAGAGTCCACCATCATCTAATCCTTGAAGGCAGCAAGAACAATGGAGAACCTGCAGAGAGGCACAAGTCTGCTCCCTTCTACACCATTCAGAGACAAACACAGACACTTCCAGCACGTTGTTCCAGGACAGTACATTCATGTGACTCTGTGGAGCTCAACATCCCCTCATTCTCATTACCATGATGTGTGTATACATATGTGTTCATTTGTGTACACATGCAAGTGAAGGCCAAAGGTCAAGTGTTTATTAAAACAAGGTCTCTCGCTGACTTGAAACCCTCCAGTTTGGCTAGGCTGGCTCTGCTTTCTCAGTACTGGGGTTACGTGTATGCACCACTGTGCCTGACTTTTTCACACAGGTTCCGGGGGATAGAACTCAGGTACTCATGCTTGCATGGTGAGCACTTTGCGACAGCCACATCCCCAGCCCATCATTTTCATCTTTTGATGAGCTGAACAGTCCATCTAAGAAGTCTGTGCTCAAGTGAGCCATGGATGCTCATTGAGGTCATGGGTCATATGTCGGTCCATGATCCAATAGCGCTAGTGGCTTTATAAGAGAAGATACCAGGTATGCACAGTGTACAGGCCATGTGAGGATACAGGAAAAGGGCATCTGTCTGCAAGTCATGGAGAAAACATCCCTGCCCAACCCGCACCTTGGTCTTCCAGCCTTTAGGGTTCAAAGAAACAAGTCAAATCCGAACTGCTGGCTCACCATGACAGCACAAGCTGACCTACCCAGCTGTCTTCTGCACTCACAGAGAAGCAAGGCCAAGAAGGGAGGCAACTTCCACAGGCCACACAGTGAACACAGTTGTCCAGTGATTCCAAGCATAAAATACACGTAGACAGACTCAGACCCAAATCCCAGGGCTCTGTTCCCAAGAGTTCTGTCTGGCTTAGACCTCAATAAGTACATCAGGAATTCACCTGCCTCTGCCTCCCAAGAGCTGGGATTAAAGATGTGAGCCACCACATCCGGCTTCACATTTACCACCGTTGGACAGGTTGTAATCATTTTTAAACCTCTATTGCCTTGCCAGCAAATGATGTCCTAAATGTCCCCAGAACCCCAAGTCACTGTGTCAGGAAGCCAGAGAGCCATGCACGGGGCATGGACAGGTACCAAGAAACCAGATTCCGCCAAGACCAATGTCACCTGACTCCACATCCGGGCTCTATAGGACAGAGGCCTTACCTGAGACTCCACCTCTGCTGGTCCCCACAGTGTGCCCAGTGCCCACTCCTCACTGGTTCACTAAAGGTTTTCAGGCCTAGAGGAGGGCAATCTATGGCCTCCTGGGGCCCTGCTATGACCGCTGTGAGTGTGGGTCATTGGCCAGTGGGAGTGAGGGTGGCAGATAGACAACTCTCCCTCTCCTGTCCGCCACCCCATTCCCTTCGACCCCAAACCTTCAGCCTGACCCTGAGGCCCCAATCCATAACACCTCAAGCATGCGAAGACTGGGCACACTCACAAGAAGGCCTTTGTGGGGACAGGCTCGGCGAGCTAGACAGAGCCGTTGCCTCCCCACGGACAGCTCTGGTGCTACCCCAGGCCTGCTCTGACCCAGCAGAAAGAGAGCAGTGACTGTGAGCAGAACCAGAGGTCAGGTCTGGAGCTGAGCAACACAAACATACATACACAAGGCACACATATATGCATATTAGACACATGTGCACATACACATGAACACACACATACACACACATATATATACAAAGTATGCATATACTACAGACACACAGACATGTACACACTGTCTTACTTCCCTACTTCACTTAATCAGTTTGACACAGCTTAGAGCCATCTGACAGGAATGCTCAGACCGCCCTGTGCACATGTCTGTGGGCACTGTCTTGATTTCTAATTGATGCATAGGGGCCCAGGCCCCCATGGGCAGAACTATCCCTAGGCAGGTGGTCCTGAGCTATATAAGAAAGCCAGCTAAGCATGAGGCTGGAAATGATTGGGAAAATCAGCCAGCGTACAGAATTCCTCCACGGTCCCTGCCTCCAGGTTTCTGCTTTGAGTTTCTGCCCTGACTGCCTCAATGATAGACTATACCCTGTATGCTGAAATAAACCCTCTTCCCTAAGCTACTGTTGGCCAGAATATTTTATCACACCAAGGGAAATGAAACTAACTAGAACACACATATCCACATATGTATACATAGTGTATACATATGCACCACACATAAGCATGAGTATACAAATACACCTAGACGTTTCACAATCATACATACATATAATAATGCCTATATACATATACACAATTATAAACCTATATTCACATATGTATGTGCAAATATGTGTGTACACATATATAAAATACATACATGTGAATTCATGCATATGCATATATGTACATACAAAGATACATGCATACCATATACCATATAAACACACAAATATACATGTGAGCACATCTACATAGAGTATTTGTACATATACACACATGTGCACATATGTGAATACAAAAACACACAATACTTTATATGCGTATACTTATATACAAGCATACAAATAATAATTTACATGCATTTTTGTGTATGCATATCTACATATAAGCATACACATTCACACACAATACACATGCATGTATGTGAGCATGTGTGCTATACATGTGTGCAAGCACATGTGGATAAACATACAATTGATCTTCATACAAGCCAGGGTGGTAAAGTTGGTTAGCATAGAGTTGGTTTAGAACCCAGTTTACGCAAAGCACCAGGGGGGACCTCTTGTTATCTGGCCCTCTACCCTAAGAGCTGCACACAGGATCGGCTCCTGCTGCTGCTAGGAATAGCCTATTGTTTGGATGTATTGAGGAGAAAGAAAGGATGAACATCACTGAGACATCAAGACTGTCTGTTCATCCTCCCTTTTTGGTCACAGACTTTTTTCAGCTCCACGGGCAGAGCAGTGTCACGGTTGCAAGGCTAAACCTCCTGCAGGAGGAGATTCTAACAACAACAACAAAAAGCTCGCACTTCCTTCCCACTTCCAGGAAGGTCTTCCAGCTCTATCACAGGGCGGTAGGCTTTATGCATTGTGCACAGGAGCTCAGTGGTGTTGAGACTCATTTAGAGCCTGTGCCTTTAAGTGGAGAAGACAGAACAAGGCACTCCAAATGCTGGGAGCCATTGTGACTCACAGCCCATTACTCTAACGAGAAGTGGGGTGGTTCCCATTTGTTCTCCAGACACGCAGGAGGAGCGGAGCGGGTGGGCAGCTCGCAGCAGGTGCGTGACTCATATTAATTTTAATGAAGATATCAGAGCCCTTTGAAGTGGAGATGGGGCAAAGGGGGCACTTGTGATTCAGCCTCCTCAGCGATTTCTGTGAAGGATGGCCTGCGCATTGCAGCTCATGACAGCCCAGTGCCGGTGCAGCTGCCCTCCACCGACTCCGCCAGGAGGGGCCCAGCTTCTATGGCGGGGAATAAGACAGCCACCCGCTCTCCTCACAGCTTAAGTCTGGGGACCACAGAAAAATCTGGGACAGCACACACGTATCAGGTCACACCAGTAGAGCTACTCTGTGCTGCCACACAGCACACACACAGCCCAGAAATGTAGATACTGTTTTTGTCTCAATGAACAGCAGATGACAGCGGGTCATTCTGCTGGATCCATTCTGCCCGGCTTTGTTTCAGTGAAGGCAATTCACCAGCAGGCGCTTGCTTCTCTCTCCCTGGCAGGGTGCTGCTTACTCTGCAAGTCAGCCACTTCCTCCAGGGCAGTCCAGGTGGGCACAAGTTACATCTGGTGGAAGCTGAGCTGTCCAGCCCGCTACCCTGGGAAACACAGCCTGCTGCAGCAGCCCCTCAGCCTGTCAACCTCGGGGGCCTTTCCAGAGGCTGGGTGGGGTGGGATGGGGTGGCAGTGCTTCACAGCCTGCCAAATGCCATCCCACTCCATAGAGACGACAGCCCAGCAGGGGAACTTGGCCGTTTTTACTTGCAAACCTCCCCCACACTCAGAAAGGGCAGGTCACTCACCTGGGGGAGAGTGAAGTACACAGACAGGGAGCTCAGCCAAGTTGAGATCACCCAGAAAATTCAAAGATATTTAAAGATATTACATCTCGAGATCTATTTCTAATGGAGAGCTCATGGGCTGCCAGCGTCAGTCTGAGCCCCAGAGACACAGGACTGAAGGCAGTGTATCTCTGACCCCATTGCCCGAGGGCTGCAGGAGTGTCAAGTACAAAAAGAAATGGTTATGAGGTGCTGCTCAACCATGGCACCCCTGAGCACCTGTCACAGCACCCTTTGAAGGTGCCCGTCGCTAGCAGATCCACCTCCTAAGCCACGGATGCTGCACCTGGGGTCCGCAGTAGATTTTATTTTCATGACATCAGCCTCTATGTCTGTGGCAGTGGGCTATCTAAACGGTGGCTTCAAGATCTGCCAGTGTGAGAGATGGCAGGCTTTCATCTCAAACCGTGGGTCCAAACCAACCCTTCCTGGAGTCGCTTTGGTCAGGGTAACCAATCACAACAGGAAGAGTAGCCAGTAGACCTGCTGGCGCTCACCTGCAACCCAACCCCAGCACCCAGGAGGCTGAGTCGGGAGGAGGATTTCTAAGTCATTCTCGACTGCATAGCAAGTTCAAGGCCAGCCTGTGATACATGAGACCGTGCCTCAAGACAGAGAATCAGAAAATCCCACATTGACAATGAGACCCCAGTCCCAGTGGCCTGTGACATTGCCTGTGCATCTCACCCCACCTGGCTCCAATCAGGAACGATGACTCATGCTGTAACATTTCCTGCTAAACAAGATAGTGAGGGGCCAGCTTGGACCCACACTTAGACAGAAGTCAGGTCATGTAGCTCCCCTTAACCCTTAGAAAGAACCCCTTCTCAGGGTCTCTCTGTCTCTCTCTGTGTGTGTCTGTCTCTATCTCTATCTATCTATCTCTATCTCTATCTCCATCTCTCTCACCCTCTCTTTCATAATTCAGGCCCTGCATCTGTCTCCTGCAGTGTGTTTCTTCATTAAGCCTCCTTGCACCTGTTCTGCTCTGGTCAGCGTGTCCCCCCATGTCTTAAGTTGGCATTCATCTCAGGCACGTTACTGTCACTGTTATCTCTGTCTAGAAGATGCTGCTTTGGTGGTAATGTCATGTATTATATTTCGGCTTCATCTTCGAGGGTTTTGTTTTTGGTTCTGTGTCTTGTTGGGTTTGTTTTGGTTTTGAAATAGTCGCTCATTATGTAGCCTAGGCTGTCCTCAAACTCACCACCCTCCTGCATCAGCCTCCTGAGTGATGGATTTAGGAATGCATGACCACATTTATTATACTTTGGACACAGCAGGAAAACAATAGATGTGGAGGAAAAAAGAAGAATCACGTTCCCTAGTGAGGCAGAATACAGTACTAACACCAACAAACGTGAGGGTGGCACCAAGCAGGGAAGGCACTTGTGGGCTAGGGATTATATGTGGCCTCTTGAAGGGGACACTGGGGCAGAGACACAATCCTGGGCCCTATTTTCAGGTACTAGAGGAGCAAAATGCCAGGAACCTTAATCCCTGAGAAGAATTCTCAAACCATAGGAAAGCCAGGGTATTACACCCACACCCTAGAGAGATTGCTCTGGCCTCCAGCAGATAACAGAGGAGAGCTGAGCCATCGCCAACAGATGGAGCTAGAGGCCCCAGGAGGGCCTGCCCACAGCACATACCATGCTCAGACATCTGTAAAGCTTGCAGTCTGGTGGGGAGGGCAGCTCACACCTCGGAGTGGGCCTGGAAGTCAGCCAGACTGAAGGTGGGGAGCAGCAAGGCCTGGGACTTGGTCCCTGCTACCTGATTTGCTGCTTGGCAGCTGAGCGTATTTAAGATGTGAAGAGAAGAGGGGCACCAGATGACAGAGGAGGGGCTTGGGGCCATCAGCTCTTGGACTTTCAGAACAGTACCCAATTCCGACATAGTGAGAATCAGTTTCAGCTTAGCTAAGGAAAGCGTCTACAAGTGACAGAGAGAAAGGGGCCATAGAAGAATGTCCGGGAAGAACAGAAGGCCCTGATGAGGATACTAGAACACTCACAAATCAAGGCTACACTGAATATAAAAGATATTGGCATAAGCTGAAGGTCAAACCCAGCTATAGATGATGTGAGGCCAGAGCCTACAGGGCCTGGAGTTATGTTCTCCACGAGGATGGACAGTTGTAGCCTAGGATATCTCTACTGTACTCTGATAGCTCATCAGGCATCCCACCCACCTAGCGGCAGCTGCAAGTGCTACCCGTGAGTCACACGGGACCTGTGACTGGGAGCCACGCCCACCCCACCCCACTCCTGGACCTGAACCAGATTCCTGGGAAGCCCACATTTTTTTTTCTTTTTTAAGTCAGGGTTTCACTGTATAGCCCTGGCTCTTCTCAAACTCACAGACATCTGCCTCAGCACAGTAAGGCAGGCACCTCCACACCTGGCCTCTCCCACTCCCAAGACGAGTGTAGCTCACAGGGCTTGGAGTGGGCAATGGAGGGGGAATTGGGAGGACAAGCTTGAAAGCATCAGGCAGTCTTCACATATTTTGTATTAACTAACATAAATAAATCTGAGACGGGCATGGTTCTGGAGAAGGGGTGTTGTTGTACAGCTCAGATCAACCTTAAACTCCTTCCTGATTCTAGTGCCTCTGTCTTTAGAGTGCTAGGATTAAAGGTGTGACACACCCACCCAAAACTTCAAAGCAAATGCATGCACATCTTGATGAGCAATCCCACCGATCAGAGTAAATTTTGAAGCTACACACACACACACACATAGAGACACATTATTCATGGTAGCAAATACCCAGGAAAACGTGAACCTGAGCTAAGTCAGAATAAACGTACACTTGAGCACACCAATCACTGAATATAATAAATAAATAAATAAATAAATAAATAAATAAATAAATAAATAAATAAATAAATAGAGGAAGCCTTTGTATCCTCTCATGGGAGGCTCTCCAAGATACACTGTTAAGTGAAAGGAGCAAAGTGCACAGTAAGCACATCCTCTGCAAGTGTCTGCACAAATGGGATGAGATGTGTCATAAATTCCTAAGATCTCTCTGCAAAAAAAAAAAAAAAAAAAAAACGAATTAAAAGTTATCAAGGGCCACAGAGATAAGCGTGGACCTTTACTGCAAATGTCTTTGCTCATTTTGATCACTAAGCTGAGATGATATTCCATTCGTCATTAATTTCTATAAGTAACAGGAAAAAAATAAGAAGCAAAAGTTAGTGCCTGGGGTTGATGGAGGAATGGGATGGTCCAGTCCCATCCGACAAGGTCTCACAGTATGCAAGCTCAAAACCCATGCACTAGAACTGGAAGTGTCTGTAAGTCACTCTTCAAAAACCTGCAAGTGTGTGATTTTAATAGTTTTTTTAAACAGAAACTTTTCCAGTGTCACAAGATCAGCTGTAGTGTTGACTAGCACATATTCTCACAGATTGTTGAGAATGCTCTCCTTTTTCTTTTTTGTATGTTTGTTGAGTTTTTTGGTTTGGTTTGAGTTGGGTTTTTTCAAGACAGGGTTTCTCTTTTATCCCTGGCTGGTCGCACTCTGTAGAGCAGACTGACCTTGAACTCAGAGCTCTGACTGCCTCTGGCTCCTCAGTGGAGGAATTAAAAGTGTGCTCAATCACCAACCAGAAAACGTGTAGCCCAGCCTAGCCTCAGACTCATGATCCTCCTGCCTCTGCCCCCTTCAGCAAATCCTACCAGCAAGTGTCACTACAACCAGCTCGTTTCATTTTTTAAGACAGGCTCCCCCACTATGCAGACCAGGGTGGCCTGAAATGCATAGAGATCCATCTGCCCTTTCATCCAGAGTGCTGGGATTAAAAGCACACCCCATAACGACTGGCTTGAAAATGGTTTTCTATATAGCTTTTAATAACAATAAAGACTGTAAAGTAGGCAGAAGCAGGCAGATCTCTTGAGTTCAAAGTAGCCTGGTCTACATAACAAGTTCCAGGCCAACCAGGGCTACATAGTGAGACCCTGTCTCAAAAGATCTTAAAAACCAACAAAACTTTGAGGCTGGAGAGTTGGCTTAGTGGTTAAGAGCATGGACTGTTCTCCCTGAACTGGATTTCCAGCACCACACAAGACAGCACAGGGGGATCTGACACTTCTGAACTCTGTGGGAACTCACATGCATGTGCACATAGCAACACACTCACGCATGCACACACACAATTAAAATACTAGAAATAAACCTTTAAGAGAACGAGTCTCCTGCTATGTAGACCAGCTCTGCTGTTCAGGAGGGCCCCTCCCACTCCAGGGGGTCCAACGCCATCCTCCTGATCTACACAGACACTGTGCTCACATGAGCAAACCCACACACAGTCATATACCCATAATTTTTAAAAAATAATAAAACATTTTAAACCAGGCAGTGGTGGCACATGCCTTTAATCCCAGCACTCGGGAGGCAGAGGTAGGCAGATCTCTGAGTTCGAGGCCAGCCCCGTCTACAAGAGTGAGTTCCAGGACAGACCCCAAAGCTACAGAGAAACCCCGTCTCGAAAAACCGAAAAAAAAAAAAGATTAAAATACAAAATAGTAAAGATGATGCCACCCTGTAGATGGCAGTCACACACACTGTGCACTTGCTATTACAAAGGCTCCTTACATGTGTGATCACCTCTGTTCTCGTGTATGTTCAAATTTCATTCCATGTGTGTAAACTGGAGCACCCCCGGCCCCTTCCCTTAGACATCCTCTCTTTTGTGTGTCCTGTGGCTACCCAGTATCCACAGCCTGGTTCTCTACGTGGGTGTTCTCATTCCTATCCATGCGTGTTCTGATCCCTGTGCATGTGTGTTCTGGTTTCTTCTCACACATGCTCTAGCTCCTTTGATATGCAGTTGAGTCTCATAAACCTCCCCCAGGCAGAATCACGTTGTTTTATTAAAGTAGAAACCATTGCCACTCAGCTACTTCCACACAGCAGATGGGTCAGCTTTTCCTGGGTCCTGCTCCTCCATCACGCCACTCTCATATATGTTTACGCAGAATCCTGAACCTTGGCGTTCCCAGAGAGCCACCGCTGTGTTTCAAGGCCATGATTTCTTCCTTAAATTCTATCTCAGGAGAGCTCCATCCCTTCTACCTCCCAGCCTCCTTCTCCCCACAGAGGCTAGAATCATGAGTACCTTTTTCTCCTGTAGGGCCGACTCTTCCTGGCCGTCCTGGGGCTCCTTTGTCTCCCTTTTCTCCTGCATCCCCTGTGGAAGAAGGCATAGCTGTTTAGGCACTGTCTGGCTAGGATGGGGCTATGGTGTTATGCTCCCATGCAGAAGAATTAGAAAGACTCTCACACATGGTACAGCCAGTCTGGCCCTACTCCTTGCCTACCCTACTTCAAACCGCAAGCAGCATCACCTGGGTGAGCTCTGGATGCCCGGGTCTAAGCTCAGGATGTGCTTTCCCGATGCTGCTTTACTTTTCAGGGAACAGATTTTTCTCTCCTTCCATTGTCCCTTCTGGACTGGTTCCCAATCCATCTTCCCACCAAAGGGCTCTCCATACCACCCCAACAATAAACAGAAGTAAGGAGAAGTATGGTCACTGCTAGGTAGCCCCCAGAGGAATGTCATGTGGCCTGGTGACATGCCTCATGAGAAGAGACTGGGGTGTCCACTGATCATCTCCTTGTCCTCTCAGCATGACCCATGGTGTGTTCATGATGGCCTCCCCTGTGGGCTTCCTGGAACCAGTAAAGTGTGCCCTGCATGTTCTGGGGTTCGGTGGCCAGGTACAAGAGACAGAGGTATAAATAAGCAGTCAGGGTATCTAACAGGATGAGCACACGGGTGTGTGGAGAGGAGCTGAGTGGCAGGGACCAGGGGATCTTTTCTCCAGCCTGGCCTCAAACTCACAGAGGTCCACATGTCTCTGCTTCTCGGTCTACACATGCTGGTCTATAGAGTGAATTCCAGACCATCCAAGGCTACATAGTGAAACCCTGTCAGGGACAAAAGAAAAAGAAAGAGACAGGAGGCATGGTTGTGTGTGACAGCAAGCCCACTGGGGACCTTCTGCGTGAAATGCACCCTCACAGCTGGAAAGCAACGGCCGGAAGAACGCTCACTGGCTTCCCATGAGACAAAACACTAGGACCAGGGGTTCTGTTCACTAACACTCAACTGTGAAGCCTTGATGGCTTTGTTTTGAAGCTATCAAGTTGAGATGGAAGAGGAAAAGAAAAAAAAAACTCATAAATGCCCAAACCCATCTCCCAAGAATTCCAGAGAGACAGAGGGAGGAAGAGAATGACAGGTAACGCCTGAGAGTCTGTAAAGAGCTGCCAGATACACTTTCCAGTACTGGGGACAGGGCTGAGTGCATGAAAGAAAGAACACAATAAAAGCCCGCGGAGAACCACACGGGAAAAATCAGGGCCAAATAGGAAAAGACGTGTCAGCGACACTGCCAAACGAACGTCAACAACAAAGAGAACATTCTGCGAGCTATCCAGGAGGGAAAATATTTTTAAGTCAGATTGACATGAGAATTCTCATTAGCCACACAGGGTACAGGACAGAACGAGGCAGTAACTTCAGCAAATGTGGCACAGAATGTGTCAGATCGGACGGGTCCCCACTGAAGTCGCTTTCAAGCTGAAGCTGCGCAGCGAGCCGGATGCAACCAGCCAGAGCGGCTCGGCACGCTGAGGAAAAGCACACACAGGCTGAAAGGAATCAAAAGCTGTCCAGACGAGCCTGCCAGGGCTAGGCTGAAGGGCTGGACCACAGGGGCCAACAAGATCACCCACAGAGGAGCGACAGGAAAGCCCACCGCTGCAGAAGCCCACCAGAGACGGGCAAGGGTGGGGTCACGTTTCTTAGCACGCACCACTGTGCGTGCTGCAGTAAGCAGTTACCACGACTCTTCCTGGGGCGAAATTTCTCCCAGAGCGCCTGAAGGAAGGAAGGCCTCCACCACAGCAGGTACACTGTCGGTACTCACGGAGAGGTGACCACAAGCATACCTTCCACCTTTTCTAGACGTTTGCTAGAAAGCGCCTAGAGTTTACGTGTGGCTCTCACTCATTTGAGGCGGATGGGTGTGCGTTAGCGACGACATGGGCTGTGGTAGCTGAGTGACTAGACAGGTGCTGGCTCTGGGCCTGACCACGGTTTCTTTGGGCATCAGAACCTGGATCAGGGTTAAAGTTGAGCAAACCAGACCATCGTCCACTGCATTGTTACTCATCTGATGGTCCCTCCCCTTTCAAAAGAAGACAAGAAGGACGCTAAGGCCAGCACACAGCTTCCACCTGACCTCCCTTTGCATTGTGTGTGTGTGTGTGTGTGTGTGTGTGTGTGTGTGTGTGTGTGTGTGTGTAGTTTTATTGAAAAACTGTTCATATTGATCCCAACTCACCATAAAACCCTGGGACAGCACTTGATGTACTATAGCAGGAATGAGATAGAATGAACCAATGAAAATATTTTAAAACACGGTGCTTGGGGCTGCAGCAATGGCTGTTAGTAGTGGACTTGCCACAGCAAACACAGGCCTGGAGTTGGTCCACAAACTCCATATAAAAAGTCAAGCATAGTAGCAGCGCAGGGCAGACAGAGTCAGGAGGATCCCTGGGGCTCCCTGGCTAGCCAGACTAGACTAATTGGTAAGCACCAGGTCAATGAAAGACCCTATCTCAAGATCCAAAGTTGCTGTCACCCAGAACAATGCCAAAGGTTGGCCTCTGGCCTCCACATGCAAGCACAGAACACATATTTATATACACACACATGTATATACACACACACAGGACCTGAATGAAGGATCTTTATATCTCTCAAACAATCAGAAAAGCCTCTTCATTTAAATGTTATTCTCCTGAATAATCTTCCCACTTCACCCACAGTGGGAAGAAGGGGACAAGGCCCCTGAGCTTCCCACTGCTGATCCCTCCAAAAATCACCTTGATGCTCAGGCTCTGAAGCCCCCATATTCAGTTCTTCAACTCTGTCTATGATTACATTATGTCCTGAAACTACTTTGTCATAAAAAGTTGGTTTTGCTCAATGTGATGTGATGTGGGATTCCCCTCTATTTGCTATGAATATGTTTTATTAACATTGGTTATTAAAGAAGCTGTTCTGGCCAATGGCTTAGTAGAGTAAAGGGGTCAGGAAATCCAAACAGAGATGTAGAAAGAAAGTAGGTGGAGTCAGGGAGATGCCATGTAGCTGCTGAAGGAGAAAGATGCCAGCCACCAGCCAGAACCTTACCAGAAGGCCACAACCTCGTGGTGATACACAGATTAATAGAAATGGGTTAATTTACGACGTATGAGCTAGCTAGGAATATGCTAATGTCGTTGGCCCAACAGTGTTGTAATTAATATAGTTTCTGTGTTATTATTCGGGTCTGAGTAGCCAGGAAAACAACAAGCAGTCTCTCTCTGTCTACAGTGATGGTGCCCACCTTGATCTCAGCACTCGGGAGGCAGAGGCAGGCAGAGTCCTGGGAGTTTAATCCGGGATATTCTGCATAGGAAGTTCCCAGCTAGCCAGAATGTCATAGTGAGACCGTTTGTCTCAAATATATTTTTGAGCTCTGCCTTTAATGGACCACACCTAAGTCAATGGAGACCTTCCCTGGAAGCTTGACTCTATGTCTAGCTGTTCCTGGAGGCCTTGGAATACAACCCTGAGTAACCATCAAGATCAAAGATGTTCCCAGCACTGCTCAAAACTCAGTGGGGTGGGAGGACTAGTTACCTAGAGTGATGAGCAAGCCACAAAGAGCCCAGTTATGTGGCCCTCTTCCCCCACCCCCAAGGAGTTCTGATGAGCCATCTTTCTTTCTTTATTTTGGTGTTTTGAGACAGGGTTTCTCTGTAGCTTTGGTGCCTGTCCTGGAACTAGCTCTTGTATACCAGGCTGGCCTCAAACTCACAGAGATCTGCCTGCCTCTGCCTCCCGAGTGCTGGGATTAAAGGCGTGTGCCACCAGGCTGATGAGCCATCTTTCTATCAGGACAGGTTGACATTTCAACTGCCATCTCATTTTTCACTGTTAATAGCACTGCTTTTTCTTCACTTGTAGAAATAATTTACTACTTGTGCCCTCTCGAGTCAGATCCCAATCTGTGAACACAAAGTTTTCATCTGGGTCACACTTTGATAATATCTAACCTAACTATGAAGGTGTGTGTCTGTCATTTTCATGCAGAACATGGACTAGTTTAATACACTCATTGTAGATTGGAGAAAAGCCACAGGCATCCCTGGACTGCTGTTCTATCTGCGAATGTGCCTGCAAGCAGACTTCGTCTCGGCAGGCCACGGCATGTAAACACTGTAGCATCATATAGCAAGAAAGAGGCTGGCTGACCTCAGTCCTCCAGCTCATGCTGGAGAAGATTAAACGAACCAGACCTTCATACAAGGCTCCTGAAGAGAAGCCTGTGTTGCATATACATCACTGATGAGAAATCTGCAATTCCTTGGTGGGAAAAGGTTTAAATGTCATGGAACCTTGGTCTCACTGTCAGGAAATCCCAAACCTAACAGATGGGCAGATTTCCCAGGATGCCGCTGTGAGTTTATGCTGAAGTACCAGGCCATGCAGGAGACTGAGACACCCGGAGGCATGACCAGCGCAACACCAGAGCAGCGGAAGAACCATTACCTTTGAGGCCGGGGACAAGAATCTGCACAGAGCAGGCGTCCTCTGTGGTCTGCTGAGGACCTCCAGATGGCGGCAGCGACAGGAAAGCCAGGCTAATCAGCATGCCTGCAAGAGCTAGGTCCCTCGTCATCATGAGTGCAGGCAGGACACTGACTTCTGGAAGAAGGAAGGCATAAACAGTGACAGGATCTGACACAGACAGCGCTTTGCAAACAGCAGGCCCACGCGTACACTCCCCTCTCTCGCTGGCTCGCTTACATACCAATTACCAACCACCACTGAGAGTCTCGGAAGTTTCCCGGCAGCTAGGGCACTACGTGTGTCCAAAGCTCTTCCCAAAGCCTTTGCTGAAGGTCACTCGCCCTGTCCAGCCTTCCTCAAAACAAGTCACTGAGCACAAGGCCTACCCAGTAGGCTCATCTCATCCTAATAGCAGAAATTGGGGCTCAAAGGTGGCAAAGGCTCCTATGCAAGATGTGACTGTCCTGCAGAGCTTGGAGCATGTCTGAGAGTGGATAGCCCTATGCAAACAGGGGTCCACACTACATGGCTCAAAAGCAGAGAAGGAAGAGAAGAAATAAGAAAGGCCAACAGTAGTGGCAAGAAGAAAGGGAAAAAGATATATAAAAAGCAAGAAGGGGGGCTGGAAAGATGGCTCAGAGGTTAAGAGAACTGACTGCTGTTCTGGAGGTCCTGAGTTCAATTCCCAGCAACCGCATGATGGCTCACACCCATTATAATGAGATCTGAGATTTGGTGCCCAGAACACTATATACATAATAAATAAATTTTTTAAAAAAAGCAAGAAGGGAAGCTGGGCGTGGAAGTTCGAGTAGGAGGTTCCCTTGGAGCATCAGAACCACACAATAGCAATTATAGCAATAACCACATAATTATTCATCCCAGAAGGCCTCTGGTGCTTCCTGGCACCTATCCCCTGGGTCAGCCAACCACTCAGCAATATTTCCAGGTGCCAACCTCCTGCCAGGCACAGTTCCAGGTGCTGGGGTGGAGAAAGAACTAAAGTTCCTTTCCAGTCAAAGAAGACAGTCATGGCCAGGAGAGATGGTTCAGTGGTTAAGAGTATTTGCTGCACTTACAGAGGGTCCAGGTTTAGTTCTCAGGATTCCCATGGTGGTGCACAACCACCTGTAACTCTGGTTGAGTGAGACCAATGCCCTCTTCAACTTCTGTGAGCACTGTACACACCTAGTGTGCCTATACACGTGCAGGTATGCGCACATACAAAAATAAATAAACCTTTTTTAAAAGAGACAAAAGCATGGACAGATAAAACCAGAAGGAGCAGAAAGAGCAATCTTCCCCAGGGATGAGGGGCAGGACAAGATGGCCTAGAGACGGGGGTCAGGAATGGCCTCTCTGGTGAAGCATCAAGGGGTTGTAGCTTCTTGAATGGAGCTTGGGGAGAAGTTGCCTGGCCTGTTGAGCAAAAAGGAGGAAAAAGACCTGAACAAAGTGAAGACACAAATCTAGTGTTACTGTGAAACCTTTGGGGTTCCTCAAAACAAGGAGGCTTTTGATCAGGACAGGGCTTTATTTTTTGTTTGTCTATTTGTGTTTCAAGACAGGGTTTCTCTGTAGCTTTGGAGCCTGTCCTGGAACTAGCTCTTGTAGACCAGGCTGGCCTCGAACTCACAGAGATCTGCTTGCCTCTGCCTCTCGAGTGCTGAGATTAAAGATGTGCGTCACCACCAGCCAGCTGGGGCATGGCTTTATAAAGGGCCACTTGGCTCTTCTTTGGAGACCATATTTATTGGAATAAGAATGGAAATGAGACTCAGAGTGTGGTGGAGCACACACCTTTAGTTCCAGAACAGCCAAAGCTACCTTTGTGAGACCCTTTCGCTTATTCTTTTTTTAAAGATTTATTTATTATGTATATAGTGTTCTGCCTACATGTATACCTGAAGGTCAAAAGAGGGCACCAGATCTCATTACAGATGGTTGTAAGCCACCATGTGATTGCTGGGAATTGAACTCAGGACCTCTAGAAGAACAGCCAGTGCTCTTAACCACTGAGCCATGTGAGACCCAACCTAAAAACCAAACCAAGCAGGGCAATGGTGGCACACACCTTTAATCCCAACATTCAGGAGACAGAGGCAGGCGAAGCTCTGTGAGTTCGAGGCCAGCCTGGTCTACAGAATAAGTGCCAGGACAGGCTCCAAAGCCACAGAGAAACCCTGTCTCGAAAAACCAAAAAAAAAAAAAGAAAGAAAGAAAGTGAGGAGGCCAGACAGAGGAGACTACAATGTGCAGTTAGCAAGAAGTTGAGGGGAGGTGGTGGCGGAGGCAGAGAAGCAAGGTATTGCTGGGGTGTATTGCAGAGGCAAACTTGGTTGGTTTTCACTGAATTCTATGGGAAATTCGAGGAAATGGACAGCCAGCTACCATCCCTGGAGAACAGTGCTGGGGTGGGGGAGCAGATGAGGATGAACGGGAGGGGCCAGATTTGACTTTCCAGTCAAAGAAATCTGTGATGCTCCCGTGACTAGCAGGCAACAAAACCTGGGTGGATGGAGCAATGGTTTAACTTGCCCAACTCAAAGATCAAGACGTTTTGCATCCTTCCCTGATTCCAGCCATCTATCCCTCAGAAGCAAGGGACCCATATACACAGCCAGTGAGATCATCCAGTTGTGTCTCCCCATAGAAAAGCCCAGGGAGTTGGTGGGGGGCACAGACCACGTCCCAGGAGCCTTTATAGTCTACAGAGACCCCCTATCTGGCTGTGCTGACACTCAATTTAGTAACACCGAGCCCCTGATAGATTTGCCTCCAGGGAAGGATTCTCCCCCAAAAGAGTGGCGAAGTTAAGCTCTCCAGACACCCTGCTGCTATCGTGTCAGACTGTGGAAAGCTGCACCTCTGAAGAGAATCTCCTGTCCCTGCGGTGTGAAGGGAAGCCATCCGAAACTCCTCTTTCCACTCAAATATCCACAAGAGACAACAGAAGAAAGGTTTGGTGACGCTAGATGCTGACTTGCCACCTAAGTGAAGGTGGGGCTGAAGGATGAGGGAGCACAAGACTGGGTGGTACAGCATAAGCAGAGGTGAGGCTTAAGGATGGTGGGGCGCAGGACTGAAAGGTATAACATTTTGGGTATAAACCAAGAGGATTGCACCCACTGACCTTGACCTTAGGACCTGGCTGAAAGTCCAGAGGTTGCGGGGCGGTGGTGGTGCACACCTTTAATCCCAGCACTCTGGAGGCAGAGGCAGGCGGATCTCTGTGAGTTCGAGGCCAGCCTGGTCTACAAGAGTGAGTTCCAGGACTGGTTCCAAAGCTACAGAGAAACCCTGTCTCAAAAAACCAAAAAAAAAAAAAAAAAAAGTCCAGAGATATAAAATGGAAAGCCAACCTCATCATTCGAGGACTCAAGGAAGGAAGACCCTGCACAGCTCAGACCACAGAGACAAGGCCTGAGCCTGCAGAGCACAGACTTTGCTGCTCTCAACGCTGGTCTGTCCTGTGAGGCCCAGCTCCCGTTCATTCCCCACCCTCCCACATTCTGGGTCACTGGGCTCCGAGCTGTTGGTGCCTGACAAGGTTGCCAGCCCTCTGCACATCCATCCATGTTTGCAGGTTGATGGGAAAGAGGGAGAGCCGTGGCTGTCAGAAGTTAATAATGAGACGCCCGCAACTGCAATAGTCGAACGCTCAAAACTGTGAGAGACAGCAGCACAGGAAGCTTGACAACACGCGGGAGGGCTACGGCAAAGCGATGGGCTGAGAAAGCACCGTAGTCCACCAAGTTTCTGCCTTCGTGAAGAAGAAAAACAAATTAAGGCAGTCCACAAAAATCAGGACTGGGAGCAAAGAAGGGCACACACAGCTGGGCTTGCCAGAGGTGAGAACACATGCACATGCACACACACACATGCATGCTCACACACACATGCATGCACACACATGCATACACACATGCACACACGCATGCATACATACACACATACATGCACACACGCATGCATACACACATACACATACATGCAGATACACACGCACATACACATACATACACACGCATACACACACACACACACACAGAGCTAAGGAAAATCACCATGGAAAGGAATCAGTGAACATAGCACTCTTCAGTGAGGCCCTGGTAGCCACTGTTAGGCTTCAGCAAGGATTTGCTGGGGACATTGTTTTTGTTTTTGTTTACTTTAAAAAAAGATACCAATCCAAATTCCCACTCCTTCCCCTCCTCCCATTCCCTCTACACATCCTCCCACACCTTCCCCCCTCTAATCCTAAGAGAGGATAAGGTACTCACTCGCCTTGTAGAAAGTCCAAGGCCCTCCCTACTACATCTAGGCTGAGCAAGGTACACATCCAAAGAGAAAAGGATGCTGGGGACATTGTTTAGACTCCCTTCCAGCCTCTCATTTTTAAGAGTTACTTCCACATGGGTGTGTCCATAAATGTGTGAGGAATGCGACGCTAAGCTTACAGGGACCTCTGCAGGCCAGAGGTTGTCACACTTGGATTATCGCTCTGCTGTCACTATCCTGAAATTCCCAGCAGTTTAAGAAACAGGGGACTGCAACACCTGTGGGTGAGCATACTCCCCTGCAGTGATCTTAACTCTACAGCATCAGCTACAAAGGCAATAATCGGCCGTGTATGGCGAGGACACCGGTCACCCCAGCGCTTGGACAGCTATGCAGCTCATGAGTTCAAGGCCAGCCTGGGCTCCAACAGTGAGTTTCAGGCCCAGTGGCTAGCCAGGGCTGCATAGTAAGATTCCCTTTCAAGTAGAAAGTATAAAAAGACAAGATCTCCTGAATAAATTGGGAGCATGGGGACCTTGAGGGAGGGTTGAGGAAGGGAGGGGAGTGGCAGGGAGGGGAGCAGAGAAAAAAAAAGATTCCCTTTCATCAGACAAAAAGGGGAGCTGTGGAGTTCTCAATGGTTAAGAACACTTCTGCTCTTGTAGAGGACCTGAGTGTGTTTCTCAGCACTCACATGCTCACAACTGCCTGTAACTAGGAGATCTGTGCCTCTGGTCTTCCCTGGCACTTGCACACATTCACACACACAGATACAGACACATATACATAATTTCAAATGATTTAAAAGGCTGGAGATGGTGGCCCATGGTTTTAATCCAGGTACATGGGAGGCAAAGAGGATTCCTGTGGGTTTGAGACCAGTCAAGGCTGCAAAATGAGGAGACCCTGTCCCGAAAAATCAAAATAATAATATGTTTAAAGAAAAGAGGGGAAGCCGGGCGGTGGTGGCATATGCCTTTAATCCCAGCACTCGGGAGGCAGAAGCAGGCGGATCTCTGTGAGTTCAAGGCCAGCCTGGTCTACAAGAGCTAGTTCCAGGACAGGCTCCAAAGCCACAGAGAAAAGAAAGAAAGAAAGAAAGAAAGAAAGAAAGAAAGAAAGAAAGAAAGAAAGAAAGAAAGAAAGAAATCCTTGTTGCACCCAGTTTGTTGGATTAAAAACTGTTTAGGTGTTTCTGGTTTTCTCGGTGCTCCCAAGATGGCACAGGAATGTATTCCACAGAAACAAATGTTGCTGGGTGGTGGTGTGTACCCTGGAGGCAGAGACAGATGGATCTCTGTGAGCTCGAAGGCCAGCCTGGTCTACAGAGTGAGTTCCAAGACAGCCAGCACTACACAAAGAAACCCTTTCTTGAAACAAAACAAAACAAAAACAAAATGCTCCTCCAGAGATAGCAGGCATCCAGCAGAACAGTCATCCCTTACTCTCCCATTACAAAAGGTCAGGCCACAGCAGGCAAGCAGGGACAGCAAAGTGCAAAAAACGCTCTCACTGACTCTCCTGCCTGTGTGTCTTTACTGTCAGTTTTCCTTTGAGCTAGGGGATGTGATTGGGCCCTGTCCTCCAGTTCAGATTCCTGCCCCAGTCTTGCTCTAGAACAGGGCAGGTGGGCACATGGGAAGGCACCACACCCACCAGGAAGCTGGTCTGTGTCCCGGCCAGCTGCCTCTCAGGAAAGGAATTTGGGTTTATAAACGGAGCCTATGCAGCAGTCCTGAAATCTTTTTAAAAACAACATCCTTATCTCTCAGCGGGGGACCAAAGACTAAGTCCTCCCCCCCCCCCCCCCCCCCCCCCCCCCGCTTCCATCAGAGAGACAGTTTTTCTGGGGAAAGATTAAATGTGGAATTCACAAAAGAAACACAGAAGAATGAACTGGGAGCCGGGCGGCGGTGACGCACACCTATAATCCCAACACTTAGAAGGCAGAGATAGGCAGATCTCTGTGAGTTCGAGGCCAGCCTGGTCTACAAGAGCTAGTTCCAGGACAGGCTCCAAAGCTACAGAGAAACCCTGTCTTAAACACACACACACATACACACACAAAGAGCTGGAAGCAGGCAGGGAGAAACATAGGAATTGTACTGCAAAACAGACAAATTGACATGTCTATTAAACACCTATAGTGGAGCCCTGGATCTCACGGACCCTGAACTGCCTGCTGGGGAAAGGACCATTGTTTGGAAGCCTCCTCTGTCCTAAGGTGACACTGGCACCCCCCACCACAAGGCTACAGAGAGGATCTTATCAACACCAAAATGAGGAGTGATTTGTTTGTTCTTTCTTCTCTGGCACAGATGTCTCAAAACTGCAGATGAAACTAAATGTGAAAGTTTGGAACTCTGTTTTCCCTGGCAGGAATAATCATCAAATCGAGCCCCATTGTGCCATGCAATGGCCTACAGATGCAACCATTTCAATTTGGAGCTGCCACCTGGGGCCACTGGGAAACAACAGCCAGTCCCGAAGCCGGGTGTCAGAGCTCAAGCAACTGCCCTTTTGAGCTGCTCCCCTTTCCAGTGTTGGGAGACCCGATGCCCACTGTTAGATGGCTCCCCTGAGGGAAATGTCCCTTCCTCCCTGGCACCCCTCTACCTGAGACCCACTGCTGGGTGTGCCTTTGAGCCATAGGTCTCTGAACAGGGCTCGCTTAGCTGTCAGGCCATAAATGCTGCTCAGCAATAGTCTAGGGTATGTTACTCCCCCATTGGAGTTAGAAATGATCACTCCAACCTCTGGGCACCAAGTAACCTAAGTGCCTGTAATTCTATCATCTATAGACTGATTGACCAGAATCTGCCTCTGTAGGCTTCTCAAAGATTCCTCCATTAACTACTGAGCTAAACAAACTCTGGAACTCAAGTGTCTGGCTTATGGACCAACTCCAGGATGATTGGATCTGAGGCCGAGTCCCACCTTGCCAAATTCCAAAGCCTGATTCTACCCTCCAGTCCTGTTTGGCAATTTGCCCTCCTGTCTGTGCCTCGACACATGTCCAGTCCTGGCCTGGTGTCCTGGGGCAGCATCTCCTACCTGGATGCACACTAGGCGAAGGTGCTGTCCTGATGGTCCCCAGCTAGCAGAGATACTGCTTCAAGGAGCCTCATGGCTGCTTATTTACAGAGACCAGCTGCAGTCCAACTCAGAGGGAACCCGTGCCTGGGCTGTCAGACAGCCCAGAGAATCTGCTGGAGGCTGCAGCCTTATCTGTAAGAGCTTCCTGCCTGAAACCATCAGCTGTCCTGCAGGGCTCTGAGGAGTGTGGGAACACGGCCCCTGCTGCCAGGCCCGGGGTGCCTGGAGAGCCCAGCCAACCCCCACCCCAAATATTCTGTCTAGGTTTTGGTTTTCTGTCCTGTGTCTTTTCTTTTTCTTCAAATAAGTAACATATGCTGAACATGGTGGTGAATACCGGCAATCTCGGTATTCTGAAGACTGAAGCAGGAGGATTGCTGTGAGTTAGAGGCCAGCTTGCACAGTGTAGCGGGTTCCAGGACAGCCAGAAGTACATAGTGAGATTGTGCCCCAAATCAAATAAATAAAAAAAAAAAAAGGAAAACAAGATGGAAAGTAATGAGGGAAACGGACGATAGCTGACGTGAACCTCCGCACACATATGTACCTGCTTACAGACACACATGAACCTCCGCACACATATGTACCTGCTTACAGACACACATGAACCTCCGCACACATATGTACCTGCTTACAGACACACATGAACCTCCGCACACATTATGTACCTGCTTACAGACACACACTAATACAAGATATTACCACTCAGCAACTTGGAGAAATGGCCAAGAGTTCTGTGCGTGACAAAACAGACTCCATGAGTTCATCTATAAAATACTCCTGAGAGCCTGTTTGGAGGCTCAGCACAGCCATTCGAACCCGCTCAAAGGAACAACAGTCCTCCCCCATCGGGGAAGGTCTCCCACCGACATGCAGCTTCAGGATAGGTGCATGGATTCATGCATGGAAGCCAGATCAGCCAAACCAGCTTCATGATCAATGGGGTGAATGATACTGCAGCCATATTGCCCTCACGTCCCATTCATACAATACTCTCAAAGTGACAAAACTAGCCTGGTGGCGGCGCACACCTCTAATTTCAGCACTCAGGAGGCAGAGGCAGGCGGATCTCTGTGAGTTTGAGGCCAGTCTGGTCTGGTCTATGGAGTAAGCCCAGGACAGCCAGGGCTACACAGAGAAACCCTGTCTCAAAAAGAAAAAAAAAGTGCTAAAACTATAAAAATCAAGGACAAATCATTGTTTGGCCAGGGCACTGGGTCTCAAGCACTTGACTCGGGGGGTAGGGGAGCGGTGATGGTGCACGCCTTTAATCCCAGCACTTGGGAAGCAGAGGCAGACGGATCTCTGTGAGTTTGAGGCAGGCCTGGTCTACAAGAGCTAGTTCAAGGACAGCTAGGGCTGTTACACAGAGAAACCCTGTCTCAAAAAATCAAAATAAATAAATATAAAGAAATAAAGGTGACTTGACTCGCCTGCTCACGTTGGAATCTGGGCTGTAGTACTGTGCCAGACTTTCCACTGGGGAAGTCGGGCTCAGAGAAACTGGATTACCTTCTACAACTGCATGAGAATCTACGATCACCTCCAAAGAAAGCTTAACTTTTTTTTAATTATTATGTTTTGCTTCTGAGGCAGACTCTCATGTAGCTCAAACTGCCCTCACACTTATAGAAATGACCCTGTTCACATCTCCAAAGTTCACAGTACACAGAGCAAGGCCAAGAGTCCCTCCTATGACCTGTCCAAGCAAACTGTCAGACACCCCTGCCTACCCCAAGGTATTAGAGAGCCCAGAAAGCCTAAGGACCTTTTTGAAGGGGAGGAGGGGCATTTGAGACAGTTTCTCTGTGCAGCCGTGGCTGTTCTGGAAGTTGCTTTGGAGACCAAACTAGCTTCAGAGTCAGAGATCTGCTTGCCTCTGCCTCCCAAGTGTCTCTTAGCACTGGGATAACATGAGCCACCACTTCCAAATCTTCAGACTTACCCAGGTTCCAGGGATTGAGCTCAGGATCCTGTACATGGCAGGCAGACACTATCCACCAACTAATCTATTTCCCCAGCCTATCCTGAGGAGTTTTTTAAAAGTGCCAACAAAAGCCGGGCGGTGGTGGTGCATGCCTTTAATTCCAGCACTCAGGGAGGCAGAGGCAGGCAGATTTCTGTGAGTTCGAGGTCAGCCTGGTTTACAGAGTGAGTTCCAGGATAGTCAGAGATACACAGAGAAACTGTCTCTAAAAACAAAAACAAACAAACAAAAAATTTAAAAAATGCCAACAAAATACTCCCCATTACAAAGACAGTGGTAATTTAACTTGCCTAGACTGAATGAATAGGTTGTGAGTTAGAACTTTGGAATTATAAGCTTACCTTGGAGCCACAAACTAATGTCAAAAGTCACCAGAAAACAATGGCCACTCTGCTCTGGAAGCAAGCCACTGCTTGCTTTCCTCTCTCTGCCCTGACAGCACAGGCGCAGGGTTAGAGTCATTCGCCTGGGTGCTCTGACCCCATAGACCATCCCCTTCCCGCCAGAACAAGATTGGCCCACGTCCAGTGAGTGTTTACATCTCTCCGAGATAACCGTGGAGTTTGCATACAAGAGTCACATGAAACCCACTCTGCTCTGGCTGGGAAACTTCACTGGGGGTCACACTGGACGTGCTTTTGTATCTGTGGGACACTTTGTCCATCAGGACATTCACCACTACCACCTCCCCAAAGGCTCTCAGCACTCGCTGGGAGCGCCTGAGTTTCCAGAGAGTGCACAGCACTTGCTTGACAGTACTATCCTAAGCCTAGTCCCTCTGGGATACAGAACAGAGACCACAGTGTGGCATTGGAAACCTCTCTTCTTGCCAAGTAGTTAGCCATTTAACATATTTAACCAGTGTTAATATTCTGGATTGCACCATTTACATGATAGTGGCACAGGAAAGTGGCCATGACAGGCCACCATCAGATGTCCAGAGGGCCTGCCCAGAGGTTCTCACAAGGAGCCTGCACTGGTGGTGCCTACATACAGAAGTCAGAAAGAGGGGATCAGATCCCCTGGAACTGGAGCTGCCACGTGGGTGCTGGTACCAAGATCAGTTCTCTGCAAGGGTATCAAATGCTCTTAACCACTGAGCCGCTCTAGACCCTAGGGCTTCTGAACTGATAGCTTGAGTGTAGAGATCCCAGAATGCTCATTTGTAATATGTTCTCAAGGCTGAGGTGGCTGGGCCAGAGACACTTAAGAAACTGTGGTCAGCCTCACAGTGGATGTCGGGATATTGCTGAGTCTGACCCAGTATGTCAGCAGCCCCATATTGGTTGTGACTGGTCTTACACTTCGGCCCTCAAAAGCCAGCCATGCTAGCCTACTTTTTAAGCTGCTCTAAAGCCCTGGGGAAGAATCAACAGACTGATGGGACACAAGAGAGAACCTGCTGGGTACAGTGTCTGTCCTAGCAGAACCACCACTCAACCAGAGACCACTAGGAAATAGAGCAGTCGTATAAACCTGTCAGAGTGATCACAGCCGTGGAAATCACAATGTGGCTTCCTCATACGGCCAGAAAGTCAAACTAAAATGAGCATGGAAGGCAGCTGTAAAGTGGACATTGTCCGACACGGACTCCACTGTTCCTTCAAGTCATCTCTGAAAGTTTGGACCTCGAGTGAGCTAAACAAAGCAAACCTTCTCAAGGCAGTTAGAAAAGCAGTGATTTAAGTTACTCCTAAAAGTATACTAAGTAGTTGGTAGACTTGTTTTTAAAAATATTTTAGATTTCAGCCAGGCGGTGGTGGCACACGCCTTTCAACCCAGCACTCAGGACACAGAGGCAGGCGGATCTCTGTGAGTTCGAGGCCAGCCAGGTCTACAGAGCAAGTTCCAGAACAGCCAGGGCTACACACATAGAAATCATCTTGAAAACAAACAAATGCCCTACAGTTGGATCTTATGGAGGCATTTTCGTATTTCCTTTTAGATGACAAGAACTAGCCAGGACACCGTCTCTCTGATCTGTCTCTAAATGCAGAGTTTAATTATGGCTGTTGGCACGTGCATGGTGGGACTTCACTGGAGCATGGTAACTTACCAGTGGCTCCAGAACTGAAGACAAAGCCTCCTTGTACCCAGCAACCTCCCCATACCCAACCAACAGCTAATTGCCAGAAACCCAAGGAGGGGTGGGGCTTCAGGACCCCTTCCCTCATGTTTGACTTCAAGTGTTATTGACCAAAGCAATGGTGACAACTGCACTTCATATTCCCTTCCCAAGTATCGTGTATGCTGTCAAGTAACTCCTGAGATCCTCACTGGGCAGTAAAGAACCAAGTAATGCCTTTTCTAAAGATTTTTTTTTTGAGTGTTTGCCTTCATGTATGCACAGGGCCCCCAATGTGTATGACTGGTGGCCCAGAGGCGAGAGTCAGATCCCTGAAACACTTGTGAGCCACCCTCTAAGTGTGGGGAATAGAACGAGCACCCTCTGAACATCCTCACACCTTTTTTGGTCAAAACCTCCTTTAGATTTGTTCCTAAAACTCTTTGTGACATTTCAACCCTTGGTTGTGGGGAGGTATGCTGGAAATCAAACCTAGGATTTTCTGTTTGGTTCGGTTTTTTGAAACAGGGTTTCTCTGTAGCTTTGGAGCCTGTCCTGGAACTAGCTCTTGTAGACCAGGCTGGCCTTGAACTCACAGAGATCCGCCTGCCTCTTCCTCCCGAGTGCTGGGATTAAAGGCGTGTGCCACCACTGCCCTGCAAACCTAGCGTTTTCTGAATGCTAAACCTGTGCTTTATATTAACATAACCACCAGTAATAAAATTAATCAGTGCTATGGACATGAATTGTGTGAATTCAAGGTCAGCCTCATCTTTAGAGTCCTTGTCTCGAACAAAACAAAAAATATAAACCAGAAAGATGACTCAGCAAGCAAAACAGTTTTGGGTAAGACAAACTGACTCATATGTGAACGAAGTTCAGTCCACAGTTGGCCTGACTCCACACAAACCCCAAGGCATGAACACAATTTTTTTTTTTTTGAGGATCTTTGGGGGCGTTGAGACAGGGTTTCTCTGTGCAGACTAGACTGGCCTCAGACTAAGAGATCTGCCTGCCTCTGCCTCCTGTGCTGGAATAAAAGGCAAGTGCCACCACACCAGCTTTTAAAAAGTTTTGATCAAAGTAGTAATAGCACCTGAGCCTTTTTGTTTAAATACTATAGTTTGTTTGGCTGAGACAGGGTCTCACCATGTAGCTCCCAGCTGTCCTCAAACCCACAGAGATCTGCCTGCCTCTCAAGTGCTGGTATTTAAAGATACAAAAAGGCTTGCGCCACCACCGCCCAGACTAAAGAGACTGCTCTTTTTAACGTAATTAGTTTTGAAAAACTGACAGCAAGGTGGGTGGTGGTGGCGCAAGCCTTTAATCCCAGCACTTGGAAGGCAGATAGAGGCCAGCCTGGTCTACAAGTGCTAGTTCCAGGACAGAGAAACCCTGTCTCGAAAAACCAAAAGAAAAAAAGCATCAATTTTGTGTACTGGTGTTTTATCTGTTGTTGGTGCACATTGTGCCTGGTTGAACTTCCACGTGAGCAGTAGGATCAAACCCAGGTCCTCAGAAAGAGCAGCTGGTGCTCCAAATAGTGAACCCTCCACCCCCTTTTTGGCTTGAGGCCTTTTATGTAACTCAGGCTAGCCCCAAATTCACTACCCCCTTTCTCAGCTACCTGAACGCACCACCAAGCCACACTAAACCGATGGACTCTACTGCAGAGCCATGAGCTGACCAAGTTGTGCTTGATGTCAGGGAACATTATAACTGCACTCCTACTGAAGAGGGCAGACAGCAGGAACGAGCAAGACAACAGGCCTAACACTGCTCACACACTCACCGAGGTCAGTGAACCACAGTGAAGCCAGACACCAAACATCTGGATCCCCTTCCTCTACCACAGTGCCTGACAGCTTTTAGCAGGCCTCAAGTTAGCAGGAGCTACTCGACAGAAGTGGTGCCATGAGCCCAACACAGCACACAGGCAGCCTCCCGTGCGTTTATCTAACCCGCTTAAAGTTAGCAATGGATGGTTGCCTTTTCCATATGCAGCTTCCGCCTGATCCACACTAGGAGCCTCCTTGGCACTCAAGGCCTTGATTTTTGTGGACACTGCCATTTCCACTCAACCTGATGTACAGTAACACGAGAGGAAAACTAGGAGACGGATTTATAACAGTCTGTGCTACAGCGAGACCCTGCTCACTGTATGTGAAGACGCATACTTCAAACCTTCAGCTCGTTCAGGAAGCTACCGCTGTTGTATATCCATGGCCCTGAGACTTTGAAAAAGAGACAACCAAACACTACGAATGACACTTTATTCAGTCATTTTCTTTACAACTGAAACTCTGGGAATTCAAAATTAACATCCTTGCCTGTGAGCTTCTTATACACACCGGAAAAAGTTTCGACCTGAAAAAGAAGAAAGAATTCATCACCAATTCATCACTTTTAAATGTGCAACAGCACCGCAATCTAGTGCATCTTGTACAGTTTCCTCTTCAGCAACTAAGTAGGTAAGGCAGGACACGATCCTTGCAACTCTTGGCCTTGGCACAAGCCTAACTCCAACACTGAGGCAACACCATTCAAACCAAGCTACCTACAGGGCAGCAGGTATCAGCACAGCGACCCCCCCACGTCATTCTAATATGCCACCATCCACCCAAGTCTTCAGTTAAAAGGGTCCAGAGCACTCCAGTTTCTAAAGCATCGCCTATACAAAACCCAACACAGAATCAGACGGGACGGAAGAGTGATGGGGAAGATCTGACCATGGGCTAAGGACTGAGCTGTTCCCTTACCTTGTGCTCCACGTTGTTCTGCTGTGCTTTGTCTAAATGAACCTTTATGAGCCGGCTGCCATCCAGTTTCACACGGATCCTCTTGCCCACAATCTCACTCGGGAAGACCAAGTCCTCAAGGATGGCGTCATGCACTGCGGTGAGCGTGCGGCTGAAAGAATGACAACGGTGAGCAACACTGCAGGAGGCCTCCTTGGAATATAAGGAAAAGAGCCCAGGCCAGATTCCTAAAACCAAGTTAACACGAGCTGAGTGTGATGGCTCATGGCCGTGACACAACGCTTGAGAAACTGAGGCAGGATTCCCCATGGGTTCAGTCTGCGACAACCAGGAGTCCTTGTCTCAAACACACTTGGCTCCTACAGAGGCTAGTTAGGCAGCCAGCACCCCAGAGACTGAAACTTTCGTCTGAATAACAAGCAAGTCAGGATTTATTTTCAAAGCTGTATGCTGACAACTGGCAACCCACACTCTCAGTGTCCCAACCCCAAGGCCTGGCAAGCTGCACGATGGTTCCCTGACTTCCAAATACAGGTGTAAACAGCCTAGCCAGACCAGACCAAGCAAGCACCCCAGCTTACCAAGAGATCACTGTAGGTGTCAAGTGTCACTTACATGGTGATCACAGGACACCTAAGAACTGCACGCATCAATGCTCATCACAACACACCATCAGCCAGAAAAACGCACTAAATCCAGAATACAACCATACTTTCTCCTGGGTGCACACTATTATAAAGCACCTCACCCTAGTCAGGAACCATCTGTGATTTCAAACTCTGGAATAGGTGCCATAACTGTTGGGCTACAGAGCACACAGTAAGTGTGTGCTATTTAGACTTCACCCTGTCTGTCCTCACACAGCAATACCATCCAGCAATCAGATGGCTGCTGACTGCTACTCTTTAACGCACATTATCACACTGGACCAGGTCTAGAGACAGAAGTATATAGGACTACCACTCCCTGCCATGGACCTCAGGGTCGGGACCAGAAGCTGCTAAAGTCACTGGGAACACTGCAGCCATGAATGACAATCTTAGCTCTGCTGTGTATGAGCTACTCAATTCTACATTTATGACCAGGTTCCAAGGACCATAGTCGCAAACCTCACTAAGAATTATGGCAAAAATCCTACCATTCTAGCTATGCACGAAAACTGGCCTCATCAGTGACCATCACCCCTCTTCCTTCCTATGAACAGCATTAATTCACACATCAAATTCCCACTAATCTTCCAGTGGCTTTCAGAACAAGGTTGAATTAAGACAAATTCCTAACATTATTAACCACACCATATTGCAATACAAACACCACCCATGGGGCATGATGGTGTGCGCCTGCAACCCCAGCACTTGAGCAGGAGTTGAAGGACAGCCTTGGCTAACAGAAAGATAATGGTGAACCTGGACTTCAAAACCACTATGACACAACATACAATATAAATTCTGTCTCAGTAGATTGCCTATAGCAGAAAGTATAGGAAAACTATACTTTCACCCTCAATCTGGTCCCTGAGGCTCTGTAGGGATCTACAATGCAAATGTGATACAATTATAGCAACACCAACACCACCAGGAGGCCTAAGTCTAAAGAGCTATGTGTGAAGTCATCATTGGCATCTGAGGAAGCCCCTGCCAGCCAGCACCAGGGAACCCAGCCATGGTGTCTTTAACATACAACATTTCAGTTACACCCAGACTTCAAGCCTCACCTGGGAGGTACCATTAAACTATACTATAATGCCACCCAAGGAGGACTGCACACCAAGGAAGTGCCCTGCACACGTCAGCAGCCAGTGAGGAGTGAAGCGTGCGGCAGACAGCGAAAACCACTCACCTTCTGGGGCGCTTCTGCTTATTTTTCGTACGGCTTTTCCGAGTTGGCTTGGGCAGAATCCTCCTCTTTTATTATGAAAACAAACAAAAACAGTCCGTGAGTTGATGTCAGGCTGCTAGGAAATGTCTAACTGCTGTACACGCAGCAGTACTCCTGTCCACACTCAAACAGCCCACAACCCCGCATACTACTGTGCTTCAACTGTCCTCTAACCAGCCCTATACTGCACCCCCACACCACACCAAAGCCAGCCCTAAATTTAAAGCACTGTCACTTACCAGAGAGAACACACTTCAATATTCTAACCCCAATGCCAAGCTTCCCACTAAAAGGGTTGTCACAGTCTCGCCCCGACCCCTGAAAGTCTGGAATACAGCAAGCAGATACCTGAGCAATGAAGACTACGTGTTTCCCGCTGAACTTTTTCTCCAATTCACGAACCAGCCGGACTTGGATTTTTTGGAAGGATTTCAGCTGAGGAACTGGTACAAAAATTATGATGGCTTTCCGGCCACCACCAACTTCAATTTCCTACGAGGGAAAAAGACCATGGCATTTTCAATTAAGTCCTTCACCTCCATTCCCCACCCACCCACTCAGCACCGCTCAATGTGAATACAGTCAAACACCACATGCCTGGATGGAGAACCGCTCACTTCTGAGGAAGACTGTGCAGACCTGGTTAGCCTTTAACAGGGATACCTGCCTCTGCCTCACAAGAGACAAGTCTAATGTCCCGTTCCAATGCACCACCAACAGCTTCCAAACAACACTCTCCTATGGTTTAGACATAGCCTAGGGGTCCCTGAAGTTAATGAGTTAAAGCCAAACCCTCACTTTGAGGTAGCGAGAGTAAGTGGGGTTAGGGTCCAGAGGTGGAATCTCCAGGATAAGATGAAGAACTCATAAAAATGTCATCCCAGCATTAATACGGTTTACTCTACAACAGACACCAGATGGCAAGCAGGGATACGTGCCCACCGCCCCACCCATGGAGCGGTAGAGGAAGACCCAGCCTAGGTTACAAGAGACTGTCTCACCAGTCAGGGGCATACCATCTAGAACCGGCTACGGGCAACCTCAGGATCCCCCGACATGATGGAATCGTCCACAAGGGTAAACTTTAAAATTTACCATGGCCTGGGTGTCCCCGGTGTCAAGCCTCTTCTCCAAACTCTAAACCGCCCAAAGACAGTATGAACTTAATAAAAACTTCAAAGGACACTCATCCCGGGGATAGGGTGGACTCAGCGAGGCGAGCGCGGCACTTTGTGGGCTTCCAAAGGACCTAGGTTCAATTTCCAGCACTCACAACCATCCAGTTCCGGGGACACACGTGGTGCATAAGCAAACACACAACCAACCTCTCACGGTTAAAGAATAGATCTCAAACAGAACCCTGCCATACCGAAAACTTAAAGAGAAACGCCACCAGCACCGACTGCCCTGTCACTCTGGGTCAAGACACTTGCAGGAAGTCCACATCTCAAGTCAGTGACCATGCAAGAAATAATAGCATCCCATGTGGCAGGATGCGCGGCGTGGGCGCCCCGGGGTCCCCACTCACCTTTGCAGCGGTGATGTTGAGCTCCCGCAGCTGCGCCTTGAGATCCGAGTTCATCTCCAGCTCGAGCAGCGCCTGCGGGCAGACACGGAGACTGTGGGTGCCGCGCCGGGGTGGGGATCGGGACGCGGGGGAACACCCGGAGAAGGTCGGAAGACACACTCACCTGAGAGATGCCGGACTCGAACTCGTCCGGCTTCTCGCCATTGGGCTTGACGATCTTGGCGCTCGAGCTGAACATGGCTCACCCTGGGGGGAAGGGAAGGAGCAAGGCGCCGTCGGTCACCCGGCCCGGGCCATCGACGGGCGCACACCGCGTCATCCGCCGCATCCCCGCCCGGGACGCACGCATCGCCGTCCCGTAGGTCCCCCGAGGGTCCCCATCCCCGACCTCCGTGGAAAAACCACGGCGCCATGGCCGGCAGCTAACCTACCTTACGGAGTGCCGGCTTGGAAAGAGGCCCAGCTATCGCGAGAACTGCTCATATCCGGGTGGCGGCCGAAAAGAGGCGGGACGGCGGAAATGGATGGGCGGGAACAGGAAGCTCCCCTGAGAAGGGGTAGACCGCCTAACCTGTGTCCGGAAGTGTTTCCGGAGGACCGGTGCTTTGGGATCACTCGTTCCCTGGAGGAGTCGGCTTTTGGTTCCGTTTGTGAGAGGTCTCGGCTTCCATAGTTGTAGTCTTTCGTGAGTTCCTGGATGGGGTGGTGGCGGATGGATGGCCCTCGGAGAGAGAGCCAGCCTGAAAGAGCTCAACGTCATTCGCCACGAAGATGGGACGTTTAAAATGTCTACTTAGTCCAGCGTTCACCCTTCTTTCCCCGCTGACGGCGATGAAAAAGAATCTGGCTAGCCTGGCGTGGTGGTGCACGTCTTTAATCTCAGAGTTCCGGAGGCAGAGGCAGGCGTTTCCTTAAATTCGAGGCCAGCCTGGTCTACAGAGTGAGTTCCAGGAGAGCCAGGGCTACATAGAGAAACCCTGTCTCGAAAAAAACAAAACAAAAAAGAGAGAAAATTAAAGGAATCAGGCCGGGCGGTGGTGGCGCGCTCGGGAGGCAGAGGCAGGCGGATCTCTGTGAGTTCGAGGCCAGCCTGGTCTACGAGAGCTAGTTCAAGGACAGGCTCCAAATCCACAGAGAAACCCTGTCTCGAAAAACTAAAAAAAAAAAAAAAAAAAAGGAATCAGACGGTATGCCAGTTCTTCCCCACAGGGAGGAAGCGTTTGACTATTAGTCATAAATTCCTATTTAATTTAAATTTTTTGGTTTCTCAAGACAGCTTTTCGAGATTAAAGGCGTGAGCCACCATCACCAGTTTATAAAGTCCTATTTTTACCATCTATCCTTCGGTGCCGCAGAAGATTCTAGAACATGTCCAGGAATCCCTAGCCTCAAAAATAGGAAACTGCCCTGTTGAGTTTAACGTTTATGGAGAATGCTGGGTGCAGTGGTGCATCAGGACACAGGCAGAGAGGAGCGTTGTAAGTTGAAGACCAGCGCTGTGCAGAAATCTACTCTCAAAAAACAGCAGCAGCTGGGCAGTGGTGGCTCACGCCTTTAATCCCAGCACTTGAGAGGCAGAGGTAGGTGGATCTCTGAGTTCGAGGCCAGCCTGGTCTACAAGAGCTAGTTCCAGGACAGGTTCCAAAGCTACAGAGAAACCCTGTCTCTAAAAACCAACAAAACAAAACATCAGCAATAAAAACCCATTTACAGCATTGGAGAGGCAGGCAGATCTCTGTGAGTTCAAGACCAATCTGGTCTACAGAGTAAATTCCAAGACAGCCAGGGATACACAGAGAACCCTTGTCTCGAAAAACAAAAAACAACAACAGAACATTTACTGAAAGAGCCTATAGTGGAGTCCTACGGTGTGTTAGATCTAGAAGGCCAAGGCTACCCAGAAAACTAGGACGGTTATGCCCTGAAAGGTGGGGAGAGCACACTTCCAGGGAGAAGAACTAAGACAGAATGAACCTTTAACCCCAACACTTGGGAGGTAGTGGCAGGCAGATCTGAATTTGAGGTTAGCCTGGTCTACAGAGCAAGTTCCAAGACAGCTGGAGCTATACAGAGAAACCTTGTTTCAAAAAAAAAAAAAAACCAGAATGAAGACAATGCTGGGGGAGGACTTGGTATAGCTCAGCTACTTCCTTTAGTTAGCGCATAATTAGAAAAAAAAAAGCCAGGAGCAATTGTCTGATAGGAAGATCTGAAGATGGACAATTGCATTTATTGAAGGAGTGCCCACTTCTGCTGTCATTTTAAATTCATGTGCCCAGCGAGTCCCTGTTCTACCTGCACAACTGCTTCACATGTAATTGAATATGCCTGTTTTAGGACAGACACTAGTTACCAAAACCGACTGAATCTTGCCTTACTGGAGAATAGAGTTGGATGAGAATGCTATGTAAACACGGGAGGAAATGTAGAATGAGAAATTGTAACGACATACATGACAGTAAGATGAGAGAAAAGGGAAGGAGGAGAGACACATGCTTTAGGGAGTTAGGAGTATCTATGAGAGACAGGACCCTAGTACACAAAGAGCAGTTAGGACCTAGTCACGTGGTAACAGATACAGTCACCCCTTACACCAAATTGTCCAGCCTTTTGAGTTTTACTATCTGTCAGGTTAGTGGGGAAATTGTTACCTACTTTAGGCCAGGTACTGTAGAAAATGGTGCAAAAGTCACAACAGGGGCTTCCTGAAACTCCCCATCTTTCAGAGTTTTAAAATGTTGGGCCCTAAAGCCACTTACCAAGGAGGGGTCGTCCGAAGAGATCACTCTCACACCGCAGTTGATGCAAAAGCAACAGGACCCTTCAGCCTCGGGAGAAGGACACTGAGTGGTTGTTACAGGCTATTTTTAAAGGAAGAAACCGCAGAATCAAAAGGGGAGTTCAGGAGTCATTTGTCAACTATTGTGACTAGTTCATTTAATGGTCAGCTAACTATAATTGGTCAATGCCACGGCTGCTGGGTTGGTTGAGCAAGGAGAAACACCTGCAGGTCATCTGCAGGTCATTTTGCCCCAGGGCCTGGGTCTATTGAAGAAAAACTACAAAGGGGATGGAAAGTACCCAAAGCTCCAGCACATACGTGGGTGATTATCAGGTTCCTGGTTCCCAGGAAGGGGTAGTAATGCTGAGGTGCCCCAGAGTCTGTCAAAAGATACAGTCAGGGGCTGGTGGTGCTCACCTTGAATCACAGCACTAGGGAGGCAGAGGCAGGCAGATCTCTGTGATTTCAAGGCCAGCCTGGTCTACAAGAGCTAGTTCCAGGCCAGCTAGGGCTGTAACACAGAGAAACCCTATCTCAAAAAAAGAAAAATTAAGGGTCATCTTGAAGCTTGTTCAATGAAGATATATATATACATATATATCTTTAGATTATATATGTATATAAATTTTTTTTTATTTTTTTGGTTTTTTTGAGACAGGGTTTCTCTGTAGCTTTGGAGCCTGTCCTGGAACTAGCTCTTGTAGACCAGGCTGGTCTCGAACTCACAGAGATCCGCCTGCCTCTGCCTCCCGAGTGTTGGGATTAAAGGCGTGTGCCACCACCGCACGGCTAAATTTTTTAACATTAAAATTACTTTGATTATATTCTTCCCCTCCCTCATGTCCTTTAGATCCTCTCCTCCTCCCTACACACCCAACTTTTCTTTCTCAAAAAACAAAAAACCAGCTCAGGAAACCAGCTACTTGGAGTGATGGTGGGGAAGCCTGGCCAATGGAGTCAAGGAGAGAATCTCGTCACGTGTAATATTTCACGTCATTTCTGTCTCCTCCCCACCCACAAAACAATAAAAATAATGATGAAATCAACACAACACAGACTTGACAGAGACAGCTGTTGATAGCCGACTCAGCAGGGTCCGACCTTTACAGACACTCCAGTTTCTCTGCGTTGAAGTGAAGCATCCTGTGTGCTTGATAATAGAGGAAGTGCTCGACACTGTCTTAAGTAGAGAATAAAATGACAAGGAAGTAAAGGCTCAGGCAGGTGTGGTGGTGCAAGCCTGTAATTCCAGCAATGGGGTGTGGAGGTAGAGGGCAAGGTCATCTTTGGGCTTCATAGTGAGTATAACGTCAGCCTGGGCTACGTGAGGCCCTATATCAAAAAAGTAAATAAAAAAAGAAGAAAAAAACCAAAAAACCAATACAAGAACAAAGTCCCCAAAACAAAGCAAAACACCACTGAAAAAGAAACAGTACACCAAAATGTAACTAAAGAAAAGCACACATGGGGCTGGAGAGATGGCTTAGTGGTTAAGAGCACTGACTGCTCTTCCAGAGGACCCGGGTTCAATTCCCAGCACCCACGTGGCAGCTCACAACTGTCTGAAGATCCATTTGTAGGGGATCTGACACCTTCACACCAATGCACATAAAAATAAAGTTAAATAAACCATAAAAAAAGCACACACATACAAACATATACACATAACACACAGTCCATTACATGTTGGTCAAGTACTCCTGAACATGAGGCCTATGCTGGAGTGGTTGGCATATCCAGCGTCACTCTATTGGAGAAAATTATTTTCCGTCCTCCAGAGGTATAAATACAGACAGGGGCCTGGAGAGATGGCTCAGTGGTTAAGAGCATTGCCTGCTCTTCCAAAGGTCCTGAGTTCCAATTCCCAGCAACCACATAGTGGCTCACAACTATCTGTAATGAGGTCTGGTGCCCTCTTCTGGCCTGCAGGCATACATGCAGACAGAATATTGTATACATAATAAATAAATATTAAAAAGTAATAAATAAATAAATACAGACAGGAAGAAAGGTGTCTCTGGATCTATAATCCCCTTTGACCAATCCCTGTGGCCTGTGGAAGAGCTGTTTTCAGTCCCTTACTCTACATGCCTCTCAGCCTGGCTTTTGTCTCTGCTATTATGCAGGAGGAATAACCTAGACATTCAACCTAGTAAGTTCCACTGGCTTCCCAGTACTTTGTTGAGTGGGATTGGTAACAGAGGCTTTTGGGGAAAAACACCTTGTCTCTAAGGATGGTATTATTGGTTTTAAGGTTTACAGATGGATGGATAGACAAATAGATGGATGTTTGTTATCAAATGAGGAAGTTTCTTCCCATTCCTGTTTTTCCAAGAAGTTTTGGCATGAATGGGTGCTGGATGACGTCACATATTTTAACGATCAATTAGTATTATCAAGTAGGTTTTCTTTGTAGGTTGTGTTAGTATAGTAGACAACATTGATTGATTTGCGAGTATTGAACCAGTTTCCCATCTCTAGAAAAACTTAATCATGAAGCAACATTGCTTTATATTGCTTTATTACAACCATGCTTATGAAAGACATTGGTCTGTAATCCCTATTTATGAGTTCTACTTGATATCCTCTGACCTGGGGCTTGATATATAAACCAGACTGGCCTTGAAGTTGTAATTTTGACTCCAAGTGCTGGGATTACAGGTATATACTACCACATCCTGCCAGCTAGTTGCTTCCTTCCTTCCTATTTATTTATTATGTATACAGTATTCTGCCCACATATATCCCTGTAGGTCAGAAGAGGGCACCAAATCTCATTATAGATGGCTGTGAGCCACCATGTGGTTGCTGGGAATTGAACTCAGGACCTCTGGAAGAGCAGCCAGTGCTCTTAACCTCTTAGCCATCTCTCCAGCCCCCTCTTTCTTTCTTTCTTTTTTCCTTCCTTTCTTTCTTTCTATTTTGGTTTCAATATCAGGTTAAATCCAGCATCATAAAATGAGTTGCAAAGTGTCCCTTGTCTTCTGTTTATGGAAAACATTAATTTTCATGGGCATTAATTCTAAGTAAACATTTGGTTGGATTCTCCTGGGAAAATTAGCAGCGCCTAAAGGTGGTTTTTTTTTTGTTTGTTTGTTTGATGTTTTTGTTTTTGTTTTTAGAATCTGACCTGGAAACCCTGATCCACCGCCTTCTTGTCCCAAATGCTGGGACAACAGATGTGTGCTACCACACTGGAGTTCAGTTGTTTTGGGTTTGTTTGTTTTCTTTTTTTAATAATCATCTAAGTATTCAAATAATCAGTTTTAGGGCCAGAGAGATTTCTCAGTGGTTAAGAGCACTGGCTGACCACCCAGAGGACCAGGGTTCAATACCCAGCCCTCCTTTGGCTCACAAATGATCTGTTACTCCAGTTCTAGGGGACCTAATACATTCTTCTGGCCTCACTGGGCACCAGGCACTCACACAGTGCACAGACACACATGCAGGTAAAACAGTCATGTGAATAAAATTTTAAAAATATAAAATACATTAAATTACCTATTTCATATTGGCTAAGAGTTAGTAGTTTATGTTTTTTAAGATACCGATCCAGCCGGGCAGTGGTGGCACATGCCTTTAATCCCAGCACTTGGGAGGCAGAGGCAGGCAGATCTCTGTGAATTCGAGGCTAGCCTGTTCTACAAGAGCTAGTTCCAGGACAGGCTCCAAAGCTACAGAGAAACCCTGTCTCGAAAAAAAAAAAAAAGATATCGATCCGTTATCTATATCATTATATATAAAAACCACATATTATTGAATTTATGTGTAGAATGGTTGATAATATCTCCTCATCCTACGGTCATTTTTTTTGTTTGAGACGGGGTTTCATTGTTTATCTCTGGCTGTCCTGGAACTTGCTTTGTAGACCAGGCTGGCCTCAAACTCACAGAAATCTGCCTGCCTCTGCCTCCCGAGTGCTGGGATTAAGGGCATGCACCACCATTGACTGGCCCTAATGTTCATAAAATTTAAAGATGCAGCTTAAAAATGTTTTTTTCTTCTTTTTTTATTTTTCCATTCAAAAATTTACACTTCCTCCCCTTCTCCCTTTCCCCTCCCGCTCCCCCACTAACCCTTCTCCCTCCCCCTCCATCCTTATAAGAGGGCAGGGTATCCTGCCCTGTGGGGAGTCCAAGGCCCTCCCCCCTCCATCTGGGCCTAGGAAGGTGTGCATCCAAGTAGACTAGGATCCCAAAAAGCCAATACATGCAGAAGAGACATGTCCCAGTGCCATTATCGATGGCTTCTCAGTCTGCCCCCATTGGCAGCCACATTCAGAGAATCGGGTTTGATCACATGATTCTTCAGTCCCAGTCCAGCTGGATTTGGTGAGCTCCCCATTAGATCAGGCACACTGTTTCAGTGGGTGAACCAACCCCTCGCGGTCCTGACTTCCTTGCTCATCTTCTCCCTCCTTCTGCTCTTCAACTGGACCTTGGGAGCTCAGTCCATTGCTGTGATGTGGACGTGGGTCTCTGTCTCTATCTCCATCCATCGGACAACATTTCTTTTTTTTTTCTTTTTTTTTCAGGTTCTTTGTTTCCTTTTATTTTTTTTCCATGATATTTATTGAGCTCTACATTTTTCTCTGCTCCCCTCCCTGCCTCTCCCCTCCCCCCTTCAACCGTCCCCCAAGGTCCCCATGCTCCCAATTTACTCAGGAGGTCTTGTCTTTTTCTACTTTCT
>PVIU01013218.1:0-56888 GCA_004026605.1 Ondatra zibethicus | reverse complement strand
TGCCCAGGACTGTGACCAGTTCTGATCATTGCTAGCCCTCCTGCCCTGTGGGGAGGGGGAGCGGGGAGGAAGAATCTGTCCCATTACCCAATTCATCCAGTTTGTTATGAAAAATCGGTTGGGGTCTTTCAGTACATTATTCTACACTGAGATGGCAATATTAGTAGCATCATATGTTTAATCAATTGTTTTAACATTTTGATTATTTTTAATATTACGAATCTAAGAAGATTATAGTACATGGTCAGTTCCAGCACTCTTTCCTCTATTGATTGGTAGGGGTCTTCGCTGGGGTATCCTTGTGGATTCTTAGGAGTTTCCCTGGCATGAGGCTTTTCCCTAGCCCATTGTCATATCCCCAAACCGCCACCTCCACCCATCCTGACCAACCTGCTTCCTCAAGTTCCCACCCTCCCTACCCCCATCCCACCCCCAGTTTACCCAGGAGATCTTTTCTATTTCTCCTACCAAGGGAAATCCATGCATCCCTCTTTTTTATCTAGCCTCTCTGGGGCTGTGGATTGTAGGATGGGTAGCCTTTATTTTACTCATAATATCCACTGATGTGTGAGTACATACTATGTCTTTCTGGGTCTGGGTTACCTCACTCAGAATAATTTTTTCTAATTCCCTCCATTTGCCTGAAATTTTCATGAGGTCATTTTTTTTACAGCTGACTAATACTCCATTGTGTAAATATATGACATTTTCCTTATGCATTCTTTGTTTGAGGGGCATCTGGGTTATTTCTAGGTTCTCACTATTATGACTAATGCTGCTATGAACATAATTGAGCATGTGTTTTTGTGGTGTGATGGAACATCCCTTGGGTATATGCCCAGGATTGGTATAGCTGGGTCTTAAAGTAGATTGATTCCCAATTTTCTGAGAAACTTCCATATTCATTTCCAAAGTGTCTATACAAGTTTGCACTCCCACCAGCAGTATAGGAGTGTTCTCCTTACTCCACATATTCTCCAACATAGGCTCTCATCAGTGTTTTTGATCTTAGCCATTCTGACAGGTGTAAGGTGGTATCTCAGAGTCATTTTGATTTACATTTCCCTGATGACTAAGACTGTTGAACAATTATTTATGTGTATTTTGACCATTTGAGTTTCTTCTGTTGAGAATTCTCTGTTTAGATTTGTACCCCCATTTTTGAATTGGATTATTTGGTATTTTGATGTCTAGTTTTTGGAGTTCTTTATATATTTTGGAGATCCTCTGTCTGATGTGGGGTTTGTGAAGATCTTTTCCCATTCAGTAGGCAGCCTTGTTGCCTTATTGACAATGTCCTTAGCCTTACACAAGTTTTTCAGTATCAGGCTGTTCCATTTTTTAATTGCCAGTCTCAGTGTCTCTGCTACTGGTGTTATATTCAGGAAGTATTCTCCTGTATCAAGGCATTCAAGGCTAGTTCCTACTTTCTCTCTATCACACTCAGTGTAACTGGATTTATGTTGAGGTCTTTGATCCAACTGGGCTTGAGTTTGGTGCAGGGTGATAGATAGGAATCTATTTTCATTCTTCTACATGCTGAACTCCAGTTATGCCAGCACCATTTGCTGAAGATGCCTTTTTTTTCATTGTATAATCTTGGCTTTTTTGTCAAAAAAAATCAGATGTTCATAGGTGTGTGAATTTATGTAGGTGAAGACCACACATTCATTTCCCGGCCACCCAGACCCAAAATAATCACACAGAAACTGTATTATTGCAACACTTCTTGGCCTATCAGCTCACACTTCTTATTGGCTAGCTCTTATATTATACATTAACCCATTTCTATTAATCTGTGTATCGCCACGTGGTTGTGGCCTAGTGGTAAGTTTCCATTTGGCATAGGGCGTTTTTCTCCTGTGGAGGTTACATGACTTCTCATTGATTCCATCTACTTTCTCCTTCTCTATCTGCTTGGAACTCCCGTGTTGCCCTACTCTACACTGCAATAGGCCCAAAGCAGCTTCTTTATTAACTAATGGTATTCACACCATACAGAGGGGAATCCCACATCAAATTTATTTCTGGGTCTTCTATTTGATTCCATTGGTTCACCTGTCTGTTTTTGTGCCATAACCAAGTTGTTTTCATTACTGTAACTCTACAACAGAACTAGAAGTCAGGGATGGTGATGCCTCCAGAAGTTCCTTTATTGTACTGGCTTGTTTCAGCTATCCTGTTTTCTTTCCCCCATATGAAGTTGAGTATTGTTCTTTCAAGGTCTGTGAACAATTGAACTAGCCATCTGCTCTAATCATATTGGTGACTACCCTAATTGCCATCACAGAGCCTTTATCCAGTAACCACTAGAAGCAGATGCAGAGACCCATAGGCAAGCACTATGCCATGCTCCAGGAGAACTCCTGAAGAAAAGAAGAAGGGATGTATGAGCTGTGTGGGTGTATGTTTGTATGTGTGTCAAGGTCATGATGGAGGAACCCACAGATACAGCTGGACTGAACTCGTGGGAGCACATGGACTCTGGACCAATAGTTAGGCATCTTGCATGGGACTGGCCTAGTCCCTCTGCAGGTGTGTGAGAGTTGTGTAGCTTTGTCTCTTTGTAAGACTTCTAAAAGTGAGAGCAGGAACTGTTCTCGGAGCTTTGCTGGATTTTGGGACCTGTTCCCCATGATGAATTACTTTGCCCAGACTTTATACAGGGGGACCTGATCGGTTTTTACCTTAACTTGATGTGCCATGCTATCTATGTTCAAGCCCATGGGAGGCCTGTCCCTTTCTGAATGAAGATAGAGGAAGAACGGGTAGGTGGGGAGGGGGGTAGATGTGAGTTGGGAGAGAGAATGGGATTAAGGGAGGGACCAGAAACTGTGGTCGGCATGTAAAATAAAGGAAAAATGTTAATGATTGAAAAGGGAATCTGCAATGAATTATTTGATATCACAATAGGAGAAAATTAATGTGAAGCATGAAGGCACATGTGTATTTTCATAGCACTTGAGTATAGTCATAGAGATCAAAAGTTATGCTGCATAGCATAATCCTGCTTAAAAATAAAAGGGAACAAATTCAGAAGCATAGAAACTAAGTTTTATTTATAGTTAAAAGTAATATTTTGTAAGTCCAAATTCAGATTACATAAATCAAATATTATTTAGAATGACAAAAATAATAAAAATGAACCTTTTGCACTTGTGAGTTCTATATGTATTGATTCAATTAACAATGGGTTAAAATATTTGGGAAAACTTGTATATCCATATTAATCATGTACAACTTTTCCATTATTGTTTCTTAAATAAAATAGCACAACATATCTTTAGGTGGCATTTTTATATTATGTATTTTAAGTTGCCCAGATATGATTTAATATATACTAGAGGATTCTTATGTATGTTATATTCAAGGGTTTTTTGAGACAGGGTTTTCTCTGTAGCTTTGGAGCCAATACAAAAGGGGGGGAAGAAGGCAAAAGACTGCTTTAACTGATACAAGGACAACCAGAACAGTTACTTGCTCCAATACTTGAGACATCAAGCCATTAATTCCTGAGAAAAGTATTTGATGCTTGGGGCAGTGAAAACACCCTAGACCAAGTATCCTGCAGGCAGTCACTCCCTAAGTCAAACCTATTTCTCTTTCAAAAGAAGGAGCAGAAGTATGCTTGAATTCTCTGACCTTTGGTTAGGGTGAAGGAGATCTACTTCTATGGGCCATCTTAATGTCTAAAACATCAAGTAACCACACCCTAGGTCAGGATATCTTGTTTTCTAGCCACTCCTGCTGTTAACAACTTTGAAAGAGGAAAACTAACCTCAAGTTCTCTGACCTTAAAACCTTAAGTGGGATAGGCTCACATTTTCAGCTCTCCACAGAAAAGCCCCCAAATGATGTGGGATTTCCCTCTGTATGCTCTGATTACCACTAATGAATAAAGAAACTGCCTTGGCCTGTTGATAGGACAGAATAGGGTAGGTGGGGAAAACTAAATGGCATGCTGGGAGAAAAGAGGCAGAATCAGGGAGAAGCCATGTAGCCCTGCCAGAGACAAACACCAAAACTTTAGCTGGTAAGCCACAGCCACATGGTGATACACAGATTAATAGAAATTGGTTAAATTTATCTGTAAGCGTTAGCCAATCAGAAGCTAGAGCTAATGGGCCAAGCAGTGATTTAAATAATATGGTTTCTGTGTGATTATTTCACATCTAAGCAGCTGAGAATCAGCAAGCGGCCCTCCCACAATGTCCAAATCTCAAAGTGATAGCTTGCATATTTGGTTAAGGAAATGTACAGTACTACTTATTTGGTACTTAATAATCTATGCTATTTAAGAGAATATCCTTTCAAAAACTGTTTGATGAGTGAACTGTAGAAGAAAATCAAATAGTTCCCCTGACAATGAAGTGATAGAATAGAAAAATAGATTTAAAAAGGCTTCATAGTCTTTCATTTCTCCTACACCCTCACTCTTGTAGCCCTAGATACATGTTTGCATTTGTTATTTATTTATTTATTGACCTTCTGACAGAATTTTGAAACAAGGAAGCAGTTTTGGAAAAACAAACAAAAAAACCACAAAACACTGGAAGGTATTAAATCTCACAGTCATCAGAGCAAATATGTGGCAACATAAACATGGTTTCTTTTTTTGAGACTGTATTTCTCGCTTCTCTTTTCTCTCACCAAACCTCCAATATACCCATTCCGTCTCTCCTTCAAAACCTGTTGAGTCCATATAATGCTACTTGTATGTTTTCAAGACTGACCGTTTGGCACTGGACAACAAATTGGTTTGCTATTCCCAGGGGAGGGGCACGTCTTCCACTCCTAGCTTTCTACAGTTACTTGTGTGCAACCAAAGATTTTTTAGTGTGCAATATAGATGATACTTGCAAAAGTGCAAAGGTTAAAAGGTTCTTATACTCCTTCTGAAAGATTCATGGCTGCTCTAACCTGGTAGGTCCTCTGGCATGTGGGAGACAGACAGATACCCCATGCAGAGAGAGCTTGGGGATAGAGTTTATTTAATGGGTAAGGGGATAATGGAGTGAACAGATAGATAGGGAGAGAGGAAGAGGGAGAGAGGGAGCGAGTGAGTGAGAGAGAGAGAGAGAAAGGAAGAGAGAGAGACAAAAAGAGAGAGGAGAGAAGTAGGGGATGTGAGAGATGAGAGGCAATAGTTACCTCTTCAGAAGAGGGCCAGAAAGAGAAAGAGAGCGAGAGAGAGAGAGAGAGAGAGAGAGAGAGAGAGAGAGAGAGGAGAGAAGGTGAGAGATCAGCTTGCCTTGGTGGGAAGAGGGGGGAGGATTGTGGGTGGGCAGAGCTTGTCTCTTAAAGGGACAGGGTACCCAGGTGACAGGGAAGGTCAACAAAATGATAACGCACCTCATAGACTTATTTAGCTATCAGTTTAGTTTTTCTTATACATTAAACGTTTGGGAAATAGTAGGGATTAATATGCAACTGGAAGCAAGGCTTATTTTCTTAGTGAAACTTAGTAAGTTTTATTGATTTCTGTATGTTTAGTTTCATCTGTATGAATGTGTATATGATTATATATGTATGCATGCACGTATGTGTGTGTGTTTAGTGTGTGCATGAATGCCACCCTTGTGTGTATGAGATAAAGAGTTCAGTCTTGCTCCGGAAATAAGTATATAGATAGTGATACTATTAATGGCTCCATGTTTAGGAAATAAGTAAAATCTTGATATTGGCTTACTTTCATTTTCTTGTTGGCCATATAAAAATAAGAAAAATTATAAGCCCCCCCCAAATGTTGGAATACTCAGTGGGATGGGAAGGAAAGCTCTTTAGAGAAAGGGGAAAGACATATTGCTGAATCTTTTGGGGGGAATTTTTACGACCCGGGGCCATTTTCTTTAGTAGAAATCTGTAACTTTATTCCCTTGCCTTCAAACAGAGGAATGCCCTAAACCATGTGACATTTCACATTATTTCTATTCTATGGGAATTAGGCCAGGAATGCAATAACATTGTCCATATGTGTAAAGCATTATCTATTAGCAGTTCAGGCTTTACTACCTTCTTTGTGCTCTTCCCGTCTAGTGTTTCATTGTGTGTCACCTATCAAAATTTTCTGCACAATTTAAGAGACTTTCTTGGTGTAATATAATAGCTTTGAATAATTGGAAGCTATCTAACTAAAACTCTCAATTAACCAGTTTTATTTATTTATTTTTTGCTACACTCTCCTTTTAGAAGGAAGAGGCAAATGACAAGAAAACAAGCTGTTAACAGGTATTTATTTATTTATTTTTTAAAAAGTCAACTCCATGGGAATGTCCTGGAGCCTTTACAGATTCAGCCCAATTTCCATAACCTTGTTCTCTATGTTATACTTGCTAATATAGGAAAGGGAAATTATTTAACAAATTTTAGCTTCAACCCTCAATTTTGATTAATCTTTAGTGATAAGAGAAAAAAATCTGAATGGTTAATTAGAACTGATCTATTCATATGAAGTGTCATGTTAATTGGGGTTTCTATGGTTTCATTATTTTTGATTAGTGATCATTTGTACTTATTAATTGGGGTTGGATCATGGGATCACACAGAAGAATGATGATAGCTTGCTGACAAAGTAAGCAATTCCCTTCCTGGTACTGAAAATGAGAAATTAGAGAAAAGCTACAAGTTCATGGAGATTGAGTGAGAGTCAGTGACATAAAAACTATGACACTTGTATAAAATAATTGTAAAATAATTGAAATGTCTACCTAGATTTTGACTGTGGAATTCTTAGGAAGGTACATTCACTTTTACAGGGCAGCACAGGTTATTATGTGTGCTACAGCAATAGTAGTAAATGACCCGAATTGTTCTGTTAGGCATGGGACTATGTTTGCATGCTCAGTAGTCCTTAAATACTTGAAATACTTTCCCTTTTGAGAATAAATTAAAAACATTTAATTTCAAACAAGACTTATATCTGAAATTTCCTAAAATTGTTATGGAAAATTTCACCTAAGTTGAAATCATCTCTCGCATGCTATCCTGAATCTAATATGTTCTACATTTTTAATGTAGAAGAGAGTAATAATAACAAAGGAAGGCAGCCTGTGATACTGCAGTGTGTTTTAATATTGCCTGGCAGTGATGTTCCATCTTTATTTCCATGTGCTCTGCTAAAGTGCAACCTCTTTTTCTGATGATATTTTTCCTCCTTCCATGTTGGCTCCATGTTTTCAATATGTATTCTGTAAGAGAAACATAGAACATTGAGGGAGATGCAGACCACACTGTGTGATGTACCCTACATTTTGAATGTGGAAAATGGAAATCACTTTGTTTATGTTTCTAGTATTTAGAACTTTTTGGCAGTAAAAATTAATCTTATATATCATGCACACGAAATAATACCCAAATGACCTGAAGCAGTGAATGTACCTCCCTAATTGCCAAACTTTCTATTTGACTATGACATCATTGCAGAACAGACTAGTATCATGTAAAAATTGAAAATGAATAATTTCAATTGAATAAAATGTAGTGAGTTTTACAATTAGATTTGGTTCTTGAAGGTACTTACTGTATATGACTGGGCTTTAACTTAGTAATGAAAATCACATTCATTTTTATTTTCTCAGTAAAAAAGCATGCAAATTATGCCAAACTCTCTTAATTTAATTAATGATATTTTATAACTATACCAACTCATTTCTGGGTTAATGAATTTTTTGCATATTTGTGATAAAATTTTACATTTACTGAACTATTGGAAAAACCATGACGTGTTTTTTGAAAGTATTGTGTGTTGAGTCAGACACATAAAGTACAGAGAAATCAAGGGGGGGGGGGTTCGTAAACCATAACGCTTTTGGAGGCAGGTCTAGAAAAGGGAAAAACCATAACCATTGGAGAATTATGAGGTCTAGGGTAAACTAGAAAATATACAATTCTACCAATGGTGGTGGGTACTATTCATCTCAGCATTCTACCAGGTAGTACTACATACAGGCTTTCATTGTTAAGACATTACTTCTTAAGAGATGATAGGTATCTATACTTTTATTTGAAATTTTCCAACTATTCAAAGCTGCTAACAAGTTGAATAAAAAAGAGAAAACAATATAGGATGTCACCCCATGGGTCTTGCTAACTGTTCTCTAATTATAAGTCTTTGATCACTCCACTTACCAAAAGAAATCATAGTTATATACATACCTCAAATTCTTGATAATGGAAAATTGACGTAAAGTAAATATGTAAGTGAAGAGTTTGTCATATTTTGGTACCCAGAATGGTAGTTATGCAATGAAATTTTCACTACATAAATATAGCCAATATAGTTTTCCTTCAAGTGGTTTGTAAATTAAAATAAAGTTACAACTTTCTTACGTTCATGTTAGTCAATCATTTGCACTATGTAGTAGTTCGATATCACCATATCTGCACGAGAATATTTAAGCTTTTGTTACGTCACCTAACATAATTAAGGATTTTATTTGAAACCCATTTGTTTTTCTTTAATGGAAAGACAGGCAAAAGTACAACATATAATGTTTCATTGAAAATTGGCTTGCCTTTAAATAAATGCCCAATTCCATCTAGTAAAGTAGCTTTATTTTACAAATGGTAAAATTAAGAAATGAAAGAAATTCATGTAATTAACACAACAAAACTCTTCATTCGAACTCTTGCTTGGCATTGAAAAAGAACAGTCAGTCCTCTGAGATTTTATTTAAAGGGAACTGACTGCTCTGAGGCTTTGCTTGTTTGTCTGTTCTGCCCTAGACCTTAACACTTGATCCCACTGTGCACCGGTGCTTTCAACATCTGTCTACTTCTCTCATTACTGGTCATCCAAACTCATATTTGTTTTAAAAGGAAACAATTAACTTCCAATAGCTCTAGAAAAAGAAAAACCAAAAAATGAAGGACAAAATCCTCAAATCAGTCCACTGGTGTGTCTACGTTTCCAGCACTTATTGTCTACATCAAACATCCCCAATCAAGATAGTAAATTAACATTTTCACTTCCCATGAGAATTTTACAATCAGTAAGAGAAATGGTAGAATGGACAATTTAAAGTCATAAATGCACAGCATAATCTTATTTGTTGATTAAATAAGTGAAGATAAAATACAGTCACATATGAAAGAGAAGAAATTATTGGATGTTAAGGTCAATATATAGGAGAATATACAACTAAGTATTGATTACCTAAATTTGTATCAAGCATCACACCATTGGACTACACATAACATGCTGCATGTTAGGAATTAAATACATTTAAATAAACCATTAGTCAACTAAATAAAACTGTAAATTAATGTTTTAACACCTTTAATATAAATAAGATGATTTATAACAAATGTTTGGAAAGTAACTCATACTTTTTGTGTGAGTTCATCAGTTCACCCTATCAGTTCTGAAAGTAGGTGATACTATAATTGTTATTTTCCAGTGATGATACTGAAGCACAGAGAATGGTATATAACTTGTCTGAAAACAACCAACCCATATTTATCAGAGCCAGTATTTAAGTGGTGTTGATTTTTAAAGTAAATATGCTTTTGATCTATATATTTTATGACTTGTGAATTTTGAAATCAGACTAATTACAACATTGTATCTATATGATTATACATATATAACCACATTTATGACCTGCAGAAAATGGTATCTCTAATCAGAAGTCAGTTTTTGTGATATTACTTTAATTTTGTAAAGTTAACAAGCATAATTATAACACAGTTCATTCAAATAGGACAGGAAAATGATTAATACTAATTGAGAGCTCAGAATTTTGAAAAATTCAAATTTGTTAAGCATTAATAATATAACGATAAATCTTTTTTTCTAATCTTTATCAGAGTCAAAACTGTTTTAAAGTTTATATGTGTCACTACTTTGAATTTTAAAATAATATTGATATTTATGCATGTAAAATATTCTGTGGATGGTGGAGAAAATATGAGGTAAAATCTGAGTGTTGTAAGGGACGAGGCAGTGGTATTGTACCATCTTGAGTCTATCTTCAGGTTTTCCCTCTGTGAAATATTATATTAGAATAGCTGAAATAAAATGTCATGCTAACTATCATTTGGTATGACTCTGCTTTCTTGCATGTTTTCAACTATTGAAAAGATTACTCAAATATGTTTACATCTGGCAATGGTTTTAAGAGAACACATGTAGAATGCTCAGTAAATTAATTCACTATTTATGTGTAGGTAAGCTAGTAATTGCATTTTGCATTCTGGAAAGACTTGATTAGAACAATCTGCATCCTTACCCTGAGAATTAGTGCAGAACTATCAAGGCTTTCTAAATTCAGTGTGCTAGGAAAAAAAAAAACATCCATTTGAAAATTGTCTTATATGGTAAGAGGCTGAACTAGCAAAAAAGAAAGAGTTAAAATTGATTTTATTTAAGCCCCCAGAATTGGAAATGCATCAAATGTCCACAAATAATAGCTACTCTCTCGCAAATATCTCTCTTGTAGGACAAAGTGCATATGATTCTCAATGACCTCATTGTCCAAATGTGACAAGAATCCCAAAGAATCCTCTTGAGTGTTTTTACTCACTTTGGCTTCTTTGTCATCTGACTGAAGGACTCAGATTTAAGAACTTTCACACTATTTTTACTAATGAGTACCCTGTGTTTTCAGTTAAATTGTTTTCTTAAAAGCACTATTTTGTTTATTATATCACTTGAACTAATTTAATAAAAAGAACCTTTGCCAGATGAAGCCAGACTATTTTTTCTCAGGTCTTCCCTATACTATGCATGGTGACTTATGCATCTTATCTATCTTTTAAAATAAGCAGGAGATCAATTAAAACATGACATATTTCAAAGCTGTGAAGTGAGATTCAAAGCCATACATCAGACAATAATCAACATTTCATTTATTCAAAAGTTTTTAAAATTAGGTTGTAAAGACTATTAAGAAAAATAAACATTCATTTAAAAGTATTATGGCTATTCATATTTGTTATAATAAACAATGTCTCGACTTCATTGTGTTGTATTTGAGATATTGATGATTTTATTTACAAAACCAACTGCAGTCACCATATGGCATTCACATTTGTAAGTCTAAAAAATCTTTGACACACATTTATTCTCTTCTTTACCACAAAACTTCAAAATCAAAGACACTTCTGTCTCTAACAGTGACTTAAAAAATACCTACTTTGCTACAGATAGCATTGAGAGAATAATACTTTAATATTAGCATTAAAAACTTTTTTTTACTAGTATTAAAAACCCAGTCTGAACCTTCAGGAAGTCATTTACAAGTTGTTTCCTTGGGATTACCTACATTCTTGTCCACTTTGACCTTGTAATTTTGCTCACAGTTGGAAATGTAATGCAGAGTGACTAAGATAATGTTGTTTACCCAGACTTTAAGTGGAGTGACATTATAGTCAAGCAAGTGTCACATTTAGGAAGACTTAATTACCATAATCCTGTGAATACTAAAATTTCTTTGCCATGTGTAGCATAATAATGTAGTGTTCTGTGTGGTACAGTTAATAATGCGAAGGGAAAAGGCACATTAGGTCTCAGACTATGTGTCTTTAAAAGTGAAGAGAATTGAAATTGTGGAAAGAGAATAGAGTTTTGAAGTAGGATTCTTGTCTGAACGTTCAGGTGAAATTTTTCTTTTGTTCAAACCCCGAAGAGTTGCCTAGTGATGTGAAAATGAAAAGACTACTAAAATATCCATAAATTTAGACACCAGTGAGTAGGGTGACAGACCATGAGTTTCCTGGAGGGTGCAGGGTAGCGTTAACTAAATGACTAAGACAGGCTAAAGAGGAAAGGCTGATAACCACCTATTATTGTGCAATGGGGAACATATCATTAATTTACAAAGAGAGTGGTGACATTTTCTAAAATTGTATAGCCCTATTCTTAAAAGTTTGTCAGTGTAACTAATTAGTTGCTAAAGTGGAGTTGATTCTAAGACTCAGTATGAAAGCATTTAGAAAGGCAGGACATTGTCCATAAATTGGTATGGTGTGTAATACATCTTGATGAATGGTGCGAAATAGTGTTAAGAAATCGGACTATTATGCCAAAATGGCCGTTCATTGGTTTGTAGTCCTTGAAGGAATTATGTTCCATGGCAACGTGGCCTAAAGTCCTGCAGATAAACATGAAGTGCCTCAAGGACATGTCTTGTTTTCTGTCTTTGCTAACACTGAGTTTTCAACACAAGAAACTCACCATCTGGAATCTTTTCCAGTGCATTTGAACTATAATGCTGTTACTATAGATTATTACTTGGGATTAATTATTTTTAAGTCATTTAATTGTTTGGAGGAAGGAAGGCATAAAATGAATCAGCAGTAAAACGTAAAAAGATTTAAAGATCTTTAGAAAGCTGATAGGTTAAAATGTCTATTTCAATCAATAGAGTCATGCTACTGATCTGTTATTAATAATTCACAAATCAAAATACTAGATAATCTGATATGTACCATGTTTCAGTTTTTTTAAATGCAAAACTATAAATACAACAATAATATTGAATCATGTTAATATCAGCCTTGTTTTACAATTGGGAGAGCTTAAAAAGCCTTTGAAATTATTAATATAAACATGGCTACATGTTATATTTAAATACATAAGCAAAATTATTTTTTATTTTCATTTAGATATTTTCATTTCATTTGCAATTTGCTTTTCGTTACCTAGCTTTAGCTAATCAGCATTTTACTGTAAAACAGTTGGCCAATAGATCTGAATTCTCGTGTTGCTTTAAAAACAATTTAACTTAAATTACAATGTTCATTTTAAGTTCACACTCAGTTATATATTCATTTATATAACATGCTAAGTATTAATAAAATTAAATTTTTGGAATTTTTTTTACCATGGGACACTTGTCAATAAAACATCTGGCGTGTGCAAAATATTGTAGCAGCTATGGTGGTGCTCACCTATAAAGCCAATACTCGAGATGCTGAGATAGGAGGATTGCAACAAGTTCTAGTCCAGCATGCTTTACATAGTGAGTATTAGGCCATCTTGGGCTATATGGTAAGACCCTGTCATAAAGGAAAAAGCAATATTTGAAGGGATTTAGGAAATTTTATTAAAATATTCCACTTAAATATTCTTTATAACTTTATTTTTTTATTATTACTAAAAGTAAATAGTTTCTTAATTTGTGCTTGTCCAATTTTTCTCTCTTCAAAAAGTTTTTCCATGTGAGTTTGGGGACTAAATTAAAGAGCAATTAATAGGGGTAAAATACTTATTAATAAAGTGAACTTGTCAGAATAATATGTGTGTGTGTGTGTGTGTTTGTGGGTATATTCCTTTGTGTCTGTATAAACATGACTTCATGCATGCTAAGCATAAGCTTTACCATGGAGTTATAATTCCAGCTTGTTTCATTTAAATCAAATTTTATGAGAGTTATAAATTTATAGAAAGTTTTCAAGGATTTTACTGAGTCTTTCCATCCTCATTCCCTTATTTCTAATACCTTAGAAATAATTAATCAATTTATGATGCTATTGTTACGTTTCTACTTTATTCAAACTCCCTCAGTATTTCCCTAGTACCCATATTCTAAGATGTAAGAAACCATATTACATTTAGTTGACATGTCTTCTTATATGTCTTTTGATTGCAATTAATTTTTCCTCTCTTTTTGATGATCTTGCCAGTTCTGTACAGTTCTGGTAAGCTACTCCTGTATATCCTACATCAGGGACTCTCTGATGCTTTTCTTTCTTTTTTCAGACAGGATTTCTCCTGTGTAACCCTGACTGTCCTGTAACTTGCTTTTGTACACCAGATAGGCCTCGAACTCACAGAGATTTACCTGTCTCTGCCTCCTGGAGTGCTGAGATTAAAGGTGTTTGCCACCACGCACAGCCACTTTTCTTTTGATTGATTTGGGATTATATGCTTTACAAAGGGAAATCAAAGAGATAAAATGCAATTTTTATTGTATTGTCATACAACTTCTGAGATTGGCTTTGATTCCCTGGCTCAATAAATGCTCACTGCGAAGTTTCTTGTTTAATTCTAAAACTAGAATGTTTAGAATAGCCTGTTTCTCCAAAATTTCGTTTGACAAATTTTGATCTTCTCAATCCTTAGTAGGTATAGAAGGTGGTTAAGAAAGAACGTAATAGAAATGATGTCACTTCCATATCCCTCATTGTATCCAGAAACCAGATAGACTATTAAAGGCACACATGTGGTCTTCATAGGTTTCAAACTGCACTGTGTAGTAATCTGCCACACACATACTGTCTGCAACTTGCTCCCCTAAACTGACCCCAATAAACTACATTGCTAATTATTCACTACTCATCATAGATTCATTGCTTTTCTCCTCCAGAGAAGATTCTGGGGGTCAAATGCATTTGGAAAATAGTAAATTTGTACAAAAAAATACATGTTTCTACTGCAGGTTCTCTGTGAATAAATAATTTGTTTTATGGATTCGTAAGAGACAATTTTATGTACTCTTTCAGTTACTTTCAAATAAATAACAAACTGCAGGAAGCTAATATTCAAAGAATATTTTTATAAATACTTTTTATAGTGGTAATAGTCATGAATTTGTAGTTAGAAAACTTGTGTTCAATCCTTTGCTCTGCTATAAACTGGTCCTATAACCACAGACAAGACATTCGACACCTACAAGTCTCTACCCCATAGATCCAATATTAACTATAGGGACCTAATATTAACTCTTTGGGGTTTTTGTGAGGAGACAAACCAGTGAACGCAAAAGTTTTTGAAAATCATTTGAAAATGTTCAGTGATAATTTTATAACCACCTTGAATGTGGTGACCATGTCTTTATTTTGCTAGTCAGTGCATTTCCAAATTTCGGCTATATTTGAGGTGCTAATATTCATTATTCAATAAATGCTTACTGGAAAATTGAACATATTATTCTCTTATTTTATATTTTCCCCAAGTATTGTACAGTAGCTTATGGTAATTTTTAACTTATTTTTAAAATCGTTTATCCACTTGTTAAAAGGTAGGTGGAAACACAGTGCCAAACCGGCTGTATTATATACAAAAAGTACCCTGACTTTTTCATTCTAGCTTTTGTTTTGCTGGGCTTGTGCTCCTACTCAATGGCTGACTGCCTTCTGATTAGTTTTCAATTGCTTTAAGCTGACCAGATTTTCCTTTGAAATAAGTGCACTGGAGCTTTCACCTCGCCACTGTGGTGATGTAAAAGCCCTGCTTCAAAGTCACTGAGCTAGTGCTGGAAGAAGGGGCGCACCTGTGCGTGCAGACTGTCAGAAGGCCCACAGAGTGCTGGTGTGCTGAGGCTACAGCTGCTAAGCTGAGAAGCAGTTGGATGCGCGTTGTCCCTCCTTCTTCTGCAACCACAGGAGACCCACTAAAGGATCTCTACTTTCTTTTGATGTATAATTTGCATTGATTAACAGTACTGAAGACTAACTGAATCTTCCAGAGGAGTGGCATGGCAGACCCTGTTAAGCAAAGTATTTTGATGAGAAGAGTAGTGTGACCTCACATCTTCCATATTGTCTAGATCGCCACTCAGTGATGTATTTAGTAAGTACTGCCAGAAAAAAAAAAATGGTATTAGGTTCAAGCTACTCTTTTTAGAAAATCAACTGGAGCACATTTACTATACTTGAATTTGATGTGTTTCCAGTCTTCCTAGCAATGCTAGGTGAATATATGAAATCTATGAGGAACCCATCCAGCTTTGGAAATTGCAAAAACAATAAAGACAACTCTGAGCTTTGGAGTTTGTGGGACAATGGGCAAGATCAGTTTCAGGGTCTTATTCTTAACATGAAAACCATCATGATGCTTAATTTTGTCCACCTGGTAATTCATGAGCTCTAAAAATCAGAGAGAATGTCTGAGTTAAACGAAACTTTGTGTGGAATAAAGATGCCCTGGTATTTCAAATGAGAGTTAGTCAGAAATTCTCTAATGGTAGTTTAATCGTTAATAGTGTTCTTATTTATACTAAGAAATAGTAAGAAACTCTCTTACCCTTTCCCTGTTCCACTCAAAAGTGAACTATGATAGACTTCAAGAATTGTAAAAAGTATGTAGTGGGCAGGGAAGGGAGGAAGGCTTAATATAGTATGTGTATTATGACAGTATACAGGGTAGGTTTATTATTTTTCTCCTTGAAAAAAACCTACTTTCTTTCAAAACAAAGATTGCCTGTTTATATTTATATATGTGATTTTATTGTATTACTTCTACTTTTGTTCAAATATACAGGATTATTATTTAATTGAAATGGATAGATGCTGTAACAAGACTCTCCTGTAGTTTTGGGGAAATGTAGCTATTTTTCTATGTAGAATATAATCAATTTCTTTTAAATGAGCAATACATTGAGCTTTAAACAAACTTTACTACTTTAATCTGCAAATTACATTTAAAACTCCTTGCGTAAATCTACTGAGTTTCATGAACTTTAGCAAATAAATTCTAGCACTGCAAAATAATTAGTAAAATTAAGTTGAAACTGTTGCAAACAAATAAAGTTATTACTCATTCTGTGCCAAACTGCAAATGTGAGAGGATATTTTAAATGATAAATTAAGCATGAACTGCCTTAATCTGTAAGCTGAACATGTTAGCAAATGCCTTGCGTTTGTAATTAGTATTTATGGCCACAGGAGAGAGCCTCTATTAAAAAGAGTGACAGGAAATTGATCAGTTTAGGTTACCATAGCAACCAAAATAGTTCCATTGCTTATGTTGGGTTTAGTCTACCATGCTTAGAAATATTTTTATTAACTGCAAAAATAAACTAGTCAATAATGCAAAAGAGGTTAGTTTACTGAAATGACTAGCAAAGTGCAGATGAACATTGGCTGCTTGATAACAAGCTTAAGTGTTCGATGGTTGTCATGACATTTGTTTCACAAAGCAAATGATGTCTTCCAAAAAAGTCTTAAAACTAGATGAAAATGCAAATATCTTTATGACAGTATGTGGCTGTCACATTCATAATGAGAGACAATAATTGATGATTTATGAGATGATACCATGGCAACAAAGTCTTTCATCATTGGCACCCCTTGGTTACTTTTTTATCACTTGCTTGTGAGTGCCTCTGAAATGTTTCCACCATGACATACAAGAAGATCTAGTCAGATCTGAATCCGTTAGATCTAATTGAAAACAAGGCAGAGGTGTTGACAATCTGAGAATCAACAAAGTGAAAAACTGTCTTATTAAAAATTCTCTGATAGCTGAAAATGGACAGACTTGACTCTGCTTCTTAACCTTTGAAGCAAATCTTATTGCTTTTCCTAAATCTGGAGTGTAAGCTGTTAGCCTTTTAAAGTTATATTATCTGGTAATAACCTTTCCTAATAGATGGAAGGAAAAGAGACTTACTTTCAATTCAAATTAAACTATTTTTTTAATTTGACTTTAATACTTTCTATTAATCTGGGTTAAATGTATTAATTGAATACTTTAGAATGACTTTAGCATGTTCGGTAGGCCAAGGAATAACATGTTTGTTTTTCTTAGAGGTGATAATGCATCAGTGTTAATCTACAATAGTCTGTTGCAGATTGCTTATAATATTGTAAAATTATCAACTTTCTATATTAGTTTTGATGACAGTTCATAAAAATGAAATCTTTGATATTCTTATATCTAGGAAGATCCCTGGATTATTTAGCCAATGATGGGACTGAAAGAAAATATTAGATAAGATTTTAAGGCCCTTTCCAGTAAAATATGGGAGTGATTAATAAGTTGTAGAATTAGCAACAATTGGGGATAATGAATATAATACACCAAGGTTGTCAATTTTAAAGCCAAGAATATAATGGAAACATATACATCAAAATTAATCCATGTTTATGCATGTTTTTCCATAAAATACCTTATTTTTTGTATGTCAAGGATTTTACAGAAGATTCTGTAATACACATATCCTTCAATTATAGAAGCCAATGACACAAAACAGAATCTTCTCTTATTGTTTTTACTTATATAATTGTTGCAAGGTCGGGTGAGCCTTCTCAGCTTTAGGAGAGCTGAGTATATGGTGTTTGTACTTTTTGTTTCTAATTAAAATTTAAGAAAATGAAGTTTACCCATGAACATAATAAATTACTTCAGTTAATATGAAAATAATAAGTTAATTCAGATTATGAATTTTTCCTTCATAGGAGAGAAACCACATTAAATTGTGAATTTCTTGAGGGGAGAATACATTATTTTATTATTTATGTCATTTACTGAATATTATAATCTTTAGTATATACATACAAACATACATACATACATAGACATACACATAAATTTCTCATTTTGGTGTAGAAGATATTGTTTCTGAAAATCAGTCTTGTATTCATTTTCCTATCCTTTTCTATAGTAGATTTGTATTAGAAAAATTGCTTAGTTGAAGGTTACAAGCATTATACATTTTATTGAATAATGCTCAAGTTTTAATTCAATAAAACTGACAACAGTTCTTGGCCCAATCAATACTTTAAATGGTAATGCAGAAAATATATAAGATTATAGAAAAAGTGGTTTTATTTACCAGGAGTTTATGAGTAATTGGCAGAGGTACCAAATATGGACATGAATCAACCCAAAATAAATTTAGTGTTTTAAATTAAGAATCATATTTTATTATAGAGAATATAAGTCTCAGAGTTAATGCAGCTTATTGTAAGGAGATAATTATTAAAATGTGGTTTGTAGTGGATAATGAGTCAGAAGATAGAACTTTGGAATCATGAACACAAGTTAACTTGTGAAATTATAATTGATAGAAAAATTTTGCTATAGATTTTAATGTGAACAAAGAGAGCGTTGTAAATAATTATGGCATATGATTAAGGAAAAATCCAGTTTCCACTGAAGTAGTAACCATGCCCAACATCAGAAACAACATTTAGAACTGCATAGTAAATTGATTTGCTTTACTATCTATGTTCTTGGCTAACTGCATTAGTCCCCCTTCACATTGCTATACATGGTTACCCTTCTTGTTCTTAGAATGAAGTACAAATATTTTAACAAAGATTTCAGGTACTATGCCAGTGGTTATCATATGGAGATGCTTTTCATTTCCAGTGTATGTTTGGCAATGTCTAGAAACATTTCTCTTCGTCATACTTGGTTGTGGAGGTGCTACTCATATCTAGTGAATGGCAGCCCAGAGTGCTGCAGAACATCCTGTATTCTATGAACACTGCACTCCAAACCCCAAACAAAGAATTTTCAACTTAATATGTCAGTAATGCTAATATTGGGAAAGGCACATTGTCGAAGGCACCCCAAAGACACCTTCTATTTTACTGTCAATTCTGTCATTGTCATATCTGTAAAATTCCATTTCCCTTTTATGGTCAGGATTTCATAAATGTATTCTATGTATTGGATATACTTCTGCTCTGATCCTCATAAATGTACTCTTTTTCATCCACAATCTCATGATAACATTTCTACCCTTTATCCATTTATTAAAATGTTGTTTGAGAACCAATAAATCTTACCTAAGGAAATACATAGCTTGGTGTTGGGCGGTATCATATGCTATGGTAGAAAAGATGAAAAGATTTTTGGATTTTTGCTTAATACTTACGGTATTAGAGGAAGAAGTAATTTGAGAGGGCCCCAAAGTAGGAATTTTCATAACATAAGGTTGGCCATTGATTTGATATAGATAGTGAAAGAAGAGTTAAAGATGATTTCTGCATACTTGGTAGATTGAAGTAGGAGAAAAAAATGAAATTTGGGAAATAATTTTTTATTTTGATTATTTCAATGAGAAACTTTGTTTCATTTATTGCTAATGCTTATCATCAGCTAGAAATAGAGTTCAATCTGGATGAACTTGCTAGCTCAATGACTGTGGACAAATCTTTTATGCCCAGTCTTAGTGAAACATGGAGAAACAGTAATTATTTGCCTGGTGAGGTGTTTAAGAATTAGATTATTTAATGAATATCAAACACATATCCAGGTTTTGGACATATCATTAACTTAATGCTTACTGCTATTATAATTACAGTCATTATTCCTATTGTAGAATAATGGGGTTACTTTCCTTCCTTGGTCCCCAACTTTTGAAATTATACCTTTCAATATTTTCACCATGTCTTCCATGAAACCTTTTTTGATGAGTCATAGTAATGATGATCACTTACTTTTCCTGAACTCCTACAACGTTTAATATTGATATATTCCCAATTCTTTACAATGCTATGATTAAAAAAGGAATTTGCCTTGTAATTTCCATTGTGTTGCAGCTTCCTTGAAGGTAGAACAGTGACTAGCTATGTTTATCTATTAAAGTATAGCCTAAGTAATATAAGCTTATAACAAATGATAATCATTGCAATTGTTACTATTGGAGAATCGTTGACAGAGTTGTGATTGTTGACTCAGAGATTTAATGTGCTCTTTCATTTATATTCAGTATCAATGTCCCTAATGTTTTTAATGAACATAAATTATACTTTATAAAATAAAACAGAACACTTAATTTAAGTGTTAAGTAATTTGAATAATTTAAGACATATTTAATTGTATCTAGAAAAGTTTTATTTTTATAAGAAGTCCTTCCTCATGAAAGAAGTATTTTTTTTAAAAAAAGATGTTTTCCAGCTGTTAACTGATAGTGAAAGGTAATTTTTATGAACTATGAAAAATATTTTGTATATAATGCTAAATATTTGAAGAACTATGTTAACAGAGCTCCTAAAATGTAAAAAAATATAAAAATATTAAGTAAGCAACATTCATGAATTTCAACAAGTGCATATCCTATCTGATTTTATTTAAGGTTTAACTATTTCATCTTGTAGGTGAGGATCCACCAATCATCAGAATAAATAGAGAAGCAGTTTTACATATGAATTTTTAAAATATAAAAATTGATTACTCCACTTTATTTTTTAATGTGAAGTATTTTGAAGATCTGAAAGGAAAATGGAGAAGCAAAATTCAATCTAAAAATTAATAAAGCAAACATTAGAGTTTGTGTTAGGATGATACATTTTATTTAAATATATTTACTAGCCACCTGCCATAAAGTTGCTTAAATACAGAAACTTGAAGTAGCAAATTTTAGCCTGCCAGATTGTAAGTCAGGTAATAATGTAACAATGAAACAAACAATTTGTGCCTCCATTGAGATACAGCATGATGAAAATGAATGAACGTTATAGACTTGGATTCCTGTTTTTAGGTTATCTTAGTAGAACCTTAATACTTTTGTTTATAGGAGAGGATATTGGTCACTTTGTTTATAGGGCATGTAAGGAGTGTATCAGTACTCAGTTAACAAAGTTGTGTAGCCCTCAAAAATCTATAAATGCTAAGCCAATATTGTTTATTATAAGTTAGATTGATACTAAATTTTAAGAGTGGAGACATTTTGCCTCATAGACAGACATGGGCATTTTTCTGAAGTTGAATTGAAAACAGTTCCTTGCGATGGAGAAGAGCTTCCAAATTAAAATAGTACATATACAGAGATAAGCTTCAAATTTTGGATTTTTTGCATTTGTGGTGTACTTGCATGCATGCGCAATGTGCGTGCACATGTGGGCATATGAATGTGGAGAGTAGGAGTTTAGAAGCTGGCATTGGATGTCTCCCTTGGTTACTCTCCACCAACTATATTGAGGCAAGGTCTCTCACTGTGTCAAGAGCTCCCTACTTTGTCTAGTCTGTGTTTCTGGTCTGTTCCAGGGATGCCTTGTCTCATCCTCGCAAGTGCTGGGTTTATGGTTGATGGGGAGTGGTGTCATGTCATTTGATATTTATGCAGGTTCTGGGGAAACTTAAATTTGGTCCTCATACTTGTTTAGCAATATTTTTATTTCCTGAGTCGTCCCCCTTATCCTATTGTCCAATTTTGATAGATAAATCAAGACAATTTTTTTCAGGGACTTGTGGCCCAATTGTTGGGAAGCAAGAGAATTGCAGGTAGAAGCATTAAATAGAACATTTGGACTAAATATCACCAGTGATTTTGCATCAGATATGAACAGTTGTTCAGAGCAATCTGTGATGTTTTATTTACTAATTTATCATAATTATACACTGACTTTTATTTTTCTTTCTACAATACATTTTGATATTCCCAAACCATTAGTTTCTAAGGTGTGAAAAGAGCAGTGAGGTGATTTTTGCTTTTCTTTTTCTTTCTTACAGAGGTGGAAGCAGGTGTCATGAGTTTTGTAACTCACAAATGACATATCTGGGACTTCAGTGGCTGCAGTGTGACAGGATGTACAGTATTTCTTTCATTACTTTGCACATCTGCGTGCTATGGAGTCATAGTGCCCTAGGTTCAAAAGAATATCATTTGACATATATACTATGAAATAGTGATGGATTCTATCCTACACCTATTTGAAGCTAGAAGTATAAATGCTATTCTGATTCTTTACTTCAAGGACTATGGGAAGAAGTGACAGATTTTCCTTCCTATCTTAAATCCAGGGGGAAGAGGGCAGATAAAAATTTAGTAAATAACACTGATCATTCTCATAGAGGTATTATTTTCTTTTAAACGTTTACTTTGGCACAAGTAATAGCAACGGTATCATTTATCTAGGAATAGGGCTGATGGTTCAAGATGAGAGAATTTGTGTGTGTAAACTAACTTGATTTAAAATGAAATTTTTAATCAATGTAATAATGTAATGTAGAAATAAAATGGTATAACTTGAGAATTAGGGCTTGAATAGATATGGAGGAGAAAAATATCTGAGAGTAGTTCTCTTTCCAGGGTTCATCTTTTCTAGATAATATTGACTAGTCTCATGCAGTTTATATGTTTTGCTTCTCTTGTTGTGGTATAAACTTTTAGATCAAGAGTGTCATTAATTTAATTTTCCCTATATCCAATATTGTTCATACCATTAGTTGTTCAAGCCATAACTGTAAAACAAACATGTGATTTAATGAATAAATGGTATAAAGTCAAACAAATTTCAAAGTATTTCAGGAATTGATATTAAATAGATACATATTCAATATTTATTTCAGGTCCCTCAACAGTTTAACTTTATGTATCCCTCTAGAATACTCTAGAGATATTGATTAATTTCTGTTACTAAAAATGTTACTAGAACATTTAGACAGCTATCTATTGAATAGAGATATTTTGTCAAGTTACCCCTACAAAGATTAATAATACTTATCTTACTTGTAAAGCCGTTACACAGTCCATCACCTTTTCCAGGTTACATATATTTAGTGTGTAAGACAACTGCTGAAGATTATTTATTAATGATTAAACATTTGGAATACTGCATGGATATTGTGGCACTACACAATGATATACAAAGTAACATAGGAAATGTAGGAACAGAGTAAAACTGCTATTTTTCAAAGTTGACCTAGATCGTGCTGCAAAGTGACAGATTCCACCATCTGTCCAAACAATAAGAGCATCAAACAACACCAATACCTAAGGAAAAGCAACTGATACTAGGCTCTAAAGCAAACAGGTGAACAGTATGTAAGATAAAGCATTGCTCCGGACGCATTCTTAGAACATGGTCATTATTTAACCCCTGACTGAAAAACAATGCTGACAGAATGTGTTGAACTGCTATGATGTATGAACAGTGTCAGTTCACTGAGCTGATAACCTATAGCTTGACATTCTTATCTATAAATTTTGACAGAGATGTCTTTTTGTTACTGTTAGTTTATTCACTTGCTCCTTTGATAGGAAAAGATAACCTTTCTAATATGTAGTGCACCAATATGTCACGAAGTGAAAGATTTGGGGGTATACTGATGAAGTTCTGATTTTACTAAGGAATAATCCTTCACATATGGGTTCATATTCAGTAGCTGTTTCTCATGATGAGATGATGTAGTTTGCACATCAACAGCAGACAATAAACTGTTTTGTCACATCATTAAATTGTTTATGCCAAATAATCATGACAGCTTCCTTTTAAAAATTAATGACTTGTTCAATAATGTTGCACAGGTTTTTCAAATTAAACATTGTTGCTTAATAAATTAATATTTTGATCTTGTGCATTGTAATTGGAAAATAGCAGCTGTTTCTGTTTGGAAGCCACCACTTGCTTTTCTAATAGTTTCCCTTTCCTTCTGAATGCAGCGGGAATTTCACAGGCCTCCACAAAACCATGGAAAGTAAATAAGTCCTTTTTCAGTGAGTCTGGGAATTAGAAAAAACTAATATTTTAGTGACAACTTTTCAAACAATTGACTATAACCTGGTAGACTGCCTTTCATCACCATGATATTGGTGGCCCATGATAGATTAATTCCTAGTGTCAATTTGAAATTATCTCAGATCGTGAATTAAATGTTTTGGAGCTAGTAAGCCAATCCCGATTACTCTTGTACCATTCCCTTTTCTTTTCCATTTCCCCTAAAGAACATCCCCACTCTCCTGACTTCCACAATATCCTTGTTCTTTTCTGCTCTGGGGATCTTTAGTTAATGGTCCGACTCATCTTTCTGCCACACTTTCTGCATCTGTCCATCCATATTAATCATGCAGTTTATTGTCAACGTTGTGCTTCAGACATGAGAATGGTTTCATGAGCCATATCTGGCATTTGAAAACTGTATCAAGTGTTAGTCTACAGGATGATTTTCTTGTTTAGATTTATTGCCAATATGCCCTGAGCACCTGTGTCTTATAAACTAGAATAACAGTCGTGGAAAATAAAAAACCTGGGACTTAAAAACAGATTAGATCTCCTGAATTCCCATAGCTGGGACATTATCATTCTTTTATTCAGTGCAGGACTCCCTTTTGGAGCAATGATTAGATATACTTGGTCAAGGTTGTCTACTTTCCTTACTGTACCCTATGTCGTACATCAGTCACTGGAAAACAGATCTCTAACAGAAGCTAAGCTCTCTAATTTATTTTCTTTTGCTTAATTTAATTTTCCTTGATATTTCTCCTATAAGGAAAAGATAAATAAGCTTTCCATTTATATTCTATATTATCTCAATTTTAAGCAGTGCAAGGTCATCATCATGACTTCAATTTTTAATACATATTGTCATCTTCAATAGAGGTCTGGATTGGTGGAACTTTTTCTGGCAGTTTTTCCTCATTCTCTCTTTTTTCCGTGTTCTAGTATTGATATTTAATTTTGGATCTTTTTAAAATATTTTAAACATATTTCCTTAAATATTCAAATAACAATTGCAACATGTAACCTGAGTAGTTAGTACTTGTCACAGAACTCCCCATGGAAAAAATGTGCTTTGTGGATATTTAATATTTTCTGGCCAGAGGGATATTACAGTATCTTCTCTAATCAAATAGATGTGCTAGAAATGCTATATTTAGTAATACATACATATATATATATATGTGTGTGTGTGTGTATGTAATAACAATTAGTGAAGAGAGAGAGAGACTGTGAATTTGAAAGAGAGTAGGGAGAGGTATATGGAAGGGTTTGGAGGGAATTAAGGGAAGGAAGAAAAGTTGTAATTAGAATCTTAATAATAAAATTAAAAAATAACAAAGAAGGATAAGAGAAGTAACTGTCTAAGTCTGTGCAAAGGACCTTTTGCATACTAACATGTGTAAAGGATGTTTCTGTAGGAATATAACTAAATTTCATCTATGAAGGACTGTATTATGTCTTCTAAGAGAAAATGTTCAGCAATGGAGGCTTTGAATTTTTTTGAATAAAACAGTGGTTTGTGTAAATTCTATGAATTGTGTAATATAGAATGAACACAGCTCAGACAATTTACTTAAATATTATATAGATGTAAGGCATTTATCCTCAGATTTACTACCTTTAATACCTTCAATTCCTTTTATTGAATATATACCCGAAATCTGTATGTTCCATGTTATAACTTTATATGATATTTTATTATTTTAAAGTTTTGATACACATATGTTGATTGCCTTATCCTCTTCTGCACTCCTCCAGATTCTCTCTCTTAGTCACTCAATATGGTGTTTTTAAAATAAAACCATGCAAAGGTTCTGACTCTCTATGTGTTGTGTTTTTCAGTCAGTCAGTCTGTTTATCTATCTATCTATCTATCTATCTATCTATCTATCTATCTATCTATCATCTATTTATCTATCTATCTATGTACATGTATGCATACATGTATTATAAATGAATATTTTATTTAACTTAAGCTTGGATGTCTTCAAATCATATTTATTGGCTAAATGTAGAGAGATATGTTTTCATCTGCTAAGTAAGAGTGAGCATTATGAAGACTATTTTCTCACTGTCAGACATTATGTCTCAAAATGGAAATTCCTGGAAGTGTAACTGTAGAGGGAAATTATGTAGGATGACGTAGGTTTTTTTTTTAATAGGCAATCCCCTGTTTCTTGAATCATGGACAGGTTATCATAAACAGCAGAAATGGTTACTAGCTTCAGTAGGTAGAATGGTCTAGGAAAATGGTCCCAGTTTTTGGCATAAGAGTAATTATATTATTTCTTTGAGCTATTTTTACCTGGGGTCACTGTCTGATACTCTATGAGTGCAGTATTCTCAGCTGCAAAATCAAAATCAAACAAACTATCTTGGAAGGCCATTTTAGAAATTAGAAACTTGAGACATTTCAGTGCTAAGTGAATGGGAGACTCACTTGCAGTGAATATCCCCAGTAAGGGATTTTTCCTTTTAGCTTAAGGTTCCTGTGGAGAAGAAAACTTGCTAAGGAATAAAGGAAACAGGCTAGTCAATTACATGTACCTCAATGATGGGAAGGCCTGCCAGCAAAGGCACAGTGCCAGTACCGTATGCCAATTAAATAAGCAAGTGAATTTTCTCTGTGTCTATATTTTATTATACTCTAGGTCCCTGAATAAGATAGTTTTCGTTTGACCAGAAATAAACATTACTGATGACTTTATTGTCTTGTGATGCATAAATGAGTAGGCAGACTGTTAGTAAATTTTTGTGACAGACACAGACATGCACACTTTCTCTTCTTTACCCAGTTATAAATTAGCATCTTTACAGAGGCCTCCCTTTAAATATTCCATGGAGTTTATGCTTTGTCTGATGAAATCACAAGTATTGTACATGTATTTTTGCCTGAGCATTTTTCTTTTTGTAACAGAACACATTTACATGAGCAAAAAACAGAACCTGTCACATTTCTCAGCAGCTTATTTTTATGCTATAATTGTGTTACAGAAAATTTACCCTCGGTGTAACCCTTAATCATATTCACACACACCTAAAATGTATTGCTTAATGTCAAAAGTTAATAATAATAATAACATGCCTCATTTACATTTATGTAAGTTTGAAAGAACACAAGAAATTGTAAACGTTTAAAGTTATTTGCTTCATTAAGACATGAATTAATAAAGGTTTTGTGCATATAAGTTCTCTCACATTTTAAGAGTTTTGATCATATTCTACTTATTCTTTATTCAGAGAACATGTTGAGAAATTTCAAAAATTAGTATATTGAATGCTCCTTTTAACTGGTTTAAAGTGACTTTTTATATAATAAATCAAACCCAAAGAAAATGTAAATAATTACATATTATGTAGGAGCTTTAGAAACTGATAGTATAAGGCTAATTTTAATGTACTTATACAAGCATAAAACATCTTTCTGTTCTAGGCTGTTCTTTTTATTTCTACTTATTATGCACAAAAGCACACAGTACTTTACAATATACACTTGTACTGAGATTTTTAGAATAATGGTAAAATATGAATGCAAACTTTATGACACTTATGAAGCTTTCAGATAAAGAAAATATTTCATGACTATAAGCAAATGCTTTCATTCATGTACCCAACAAGCATTTATAAGTGCTTACAATAATAGTTCACAGTTGTACACTGCTTCATAATTTAGTGCCAGCTTTAACTCATGTTATCTCATTGTGTTTTTAATGCAGCCTTAGAACTAGAGTCCCTTAAGAATGATGGAACAAGATTGTCATGATTATTTGGGTTCGTAATGTAATCTTAACATTTGAGTGGCTTCTTGAAGAATGATATTTTTGACTAGGTTTAGATGAGGACTAAGGATTTTACAGATGAGGGAAATGATATAAATAAAAACATGAAGTGATGAAAAAGCACAAAATTGCCTGAGCATTTTGTAATGTTGGATTATACTAGAGAGAAAGGAAAAGAAATGAAATTTATTTTTGTTTGTTTGCTTTTGAGTGTGGAGTATTTAGAAGGATTTTCTTTACTTTGAATTCTTACATTCCAATTCCCAGTGCTGGGTGTTATTATTCTAAAGCAAGTTTTCGGTGGTGAAATTTTATTTGATTCAAATAATTAGCTTATAAATTAACTAAAATTATAATATAACACTATTAGTATCAACTTCCTTTGATAAATCTACTAGTATTATGAAATAATTCTGCTTTGGAAAATTTTTGGAATACTCTTTGAAAGGAGAGAAGTTTTAATCATCTGGAATAAATACTCATTCCTTGTTTGCTATAGCTGGTCATACTAGAAAAAAAACTTGGTTTGTTAAATAGTATACTTTTCAAAATAATTATATTTTTATCATTGGTATAGCAACCATAAAATAACTTTGCTGTTTTATGGAGAACACAAATGAAGCAATGTCCCCTTTGGAGATTAAAGACAATAGGGCATCATATATATAGCTGCAAGAATTATACTTATGCCATTAATATGCTTGTATGAATGACAATAGAAATTGAAGGAAAATATTACAATGTAAATGTAGCTTACTGTTTGGAGGCACTAAAGGATATGTCATTCTTCTAATAAAGAGATGCTTTAGAAGTTCCTACACACCCAAAAGGAATTGTATATAGAATACACTAGGAAATAAGGAAAATACATCTACAAAACCAAAAGCTTCAGATTCAAGTTCGTGCTTACTTTTTTGTTGTTGTTGTTGTCCTGAATCAGCTGAAATATTTTTTTCAAAACCTATTTCATCCTTTGTTTATTCCCTGTTTCAATTATTTACAGCTGTGATATAAACTAGCAGTCATTTTGGCTATGAAATTTAATGATGCGAGTAGCTTTATCCTTTTCACCCCTTATCTGCACTTTATACATTGCAGTTGTTGGAATTACTACTAATTTTATCTGTTGCTGGAGGTGGAGGTGACTTTACATTTGAACAAGGCTGGCACTAATGCCTTTCAGAGTTTTTATGGACTCCATTCGTGCGGACTCTTGCTTCACCTCAGATGTACTGATTCTCCTACTTAGTAGTACACCAGCTTTGAGTGTTGATTTGCCTATGTTGTTAAGTGTTATTCTGTTGAAGGAGCCCACTTGTTAGTTCCTGGCTGCTCAGCCCCCAAATAATCATACGGAAACTATATTATTTAAAACACTGCTTGGCCCATTATCTCTAACTTCTTATTGGCTAACACTTATATCTTAATTTAACCCATTTCTAGTAATCTGTGTATCGCCATGAGGCTGTGGCTTACTGGGTAAAGTTCTGGCATCTGTGTCCATTGGGGCTACATGGCTTCTCTCTGACTCCCACCTCCCTTCTCCCCCATTCAGTTTAGTTTTCCCGCTTATCTACCCTATCTGACCAAACCACTTTCTTTATTAACCAATGGTATTCACTGCATACAGAGGGGAATGCCACATCATTATTCCAAGATTTTTATCATAAAAAAGCTTGCAAACATGTGCCTGTGTGTTTGCATACATGTGTGAATTCAAGCGTGAGTGTGTGTGCTCTAAATTTATGATCTTATGCTGAGAAGCCAGGGGATAGCCAATGTCCTACTCTATGACTGTCCACATATTCCTTCAAGACAGTTTTTTTTTTCTGAGTCTAGAACTAGACTGTGAGACAGAAAACCCTGTGATTCTCTTATCTTGAGCCCCTATAGCTCTGAGATTACAGGCATATGCTTGGCCATACCCATATTTTTCCATAGATGACAGAAATTTGAAGTAAGGCTTTCACACTTCTACAAAGTGCACTCTTACCTGCTGATCCATTTCGCTAGCTCATATCATGAGGTTTTTTTGTTTTCCTTTTTTTCTTTTTTCTTTTTTTGGTTTTTATTTTGTTTTTCAAAAACATTTTAAGTTGAATGGAATTATGTCGCTTTCTTCACTCTCTTTCCTCCCTCTAGCCCTTCTCAGCTTCTGTCCCCCAAACCCCTCATATATCCCCTACTCTCAAGTTGATTACTTCTTTTTTTTGTTTTTCTATTACATAAATATGTGAATATTCGTCTATGCTATAAATACAACCCATGGAATCTATTTTTGTTGTCTGTGTGTATATGGTGCCCAAGGATGAGAATTCTGCATTGGGTAACCAGTAAAAAAGCTCATTCCTGGGAAAGGACGCTTGGATCTAAACTCAGAATCTCAGCAAGAGCGCTATGTACTCTTATTTGCTGAGCCATTTCCCCAGTCTCTACAGAGAAGTTTTTAAAATGATTTAATGGTCAAAGTAAGTTTTAAAAGAACATTTGTTAGAAAAATTTGTGTTGTGAATACTATGTACCAAGCATGAATAGTGTTGGTAAATATAAGCAGATGTATGCACCTGCCATGTGTCTAGATGATTGCTTGCAGAATAGGAAGAAATCGTACTTTTGTCAGTCTGCCTTCAATATTTGTTTCAGAAAAGGAATAATGTTTCCAACATAATGTTTGAATTCTTCACCTGACCCAAGTGAGAGAAAACAAGGATGCTCCCTAAGACATAATGCATGTTCAGATTTTCCATTTGCCCCATACATCATAGATTGGATAAAAGAAAAATTTTCAAAAAATCAAAACTTATAGAGTGGGCCTTCAATTAGTTAGAGACAGAAAGATTGGTGGGAACGTGATACTCATCCCACTACTGTATTAATGGACAGGTCTTACCAGGTAGGTTGTTGTAGCATGCAAACATATGTATGTATATGTGCAAATATGCTTGAGTTTGTGTATGCACACGCTTGTGAGTGTTCTAAATTCATGACTATATACATAGAGGGAAGTCAGAGCATGGCCAATATCCTGTTCTATAACTTTTTACATATTTCCTCAAGACAATTTCCTTACTGAACCTGGATCTAGACAGTCAGCCAGCAAACCCTGTGATCTTATTATCATTTGCAAGATGAAGAAAAGCAAATAGGGAAATGAAGAAAGTGCCTCAATTTGAAAGTAGTTTTCAAATAGATGTAATTACTATACAAAACATAAAAATTATGTTTTGCATAATAAATAGTAAACAATTTTAAAAAGATGGTTTTAAACTTTTTAGGAGCTTTATTGAATGAAGAACATGGAAGATCAACTGTGGAATATTATTACAATGATTAGTGTAAGCAATGTAGTGACAGAAATCTAATTATTTACGAGTCTGAGTGCCATATACAGAGTGCTTTAGCTATTCCATTATAATACATGAACAAAGCTTAGTAACAATAATAATTTAATACAAAAATGGTGTAAAAAGCAAAATATAAGCAGTTTTATATTTACTTATTTAATTATTTTACAGTTCCAGACTACAGTTTTCCCCCCTCTTCTATTCCCAGTTCATCCACCCACCTCCCTTCTGCCCCCCATCCACTCCTCTTCCATTTTGTATTCATAAAATGTCAGGGCTTCCAAGGATATCAACAAAACATGGCATATCGAGTTGCACTAAGACTTACACCCTCCTTGTACCCTTGTATTAAGGCTGGGCAATGCAATCCAATATGAGGAATAGGGCCCCAAAAGACAGCAAAAGACACAAAGATAGCCTTCTACTGTAAGGAGTCTCACAAGAAGACCAAGCTATACAGCTGTAACATATATAAAGAGGTCATATATATAAAGAGGTCAGTCCTGCGCAGGGTCCTTGGTTTTCAGCTCAGTCTCTGTGAGCTCCTGTGAGCCTGGGATAGTTGATTCTGTGGATATTGGATAGGGTGTTGATTCTCTGGCTTCTTTCTCAGCCCTTTTGGCATTTGTATATAGGAGGGCTACTATTTTTTTTTTTTTAGTTAATCTTGTATCCAACCCCTTCGCTGAGGATGTTTATCAGCTATAAGAGTTCCCTGGTACAGTTTTCATGGTCACTTATGTACACTATCATATTATCTGCCTAACTATTGGCCATTCAACTTTTTATTAGAACAATAAGGTGCCTTAAGCAGACAAGGTAAAACAGCAATACATCTTTACATAATTAAACAAACACAACATCAACAAACGTAATACATCTTTGCCTAGTTAAACAAATGCAGCGTAAAAATGTAACACGTCTTTACATAGTTAAAGTAATATTGTACAATGAGTTCCTTTCCATTTAATTTGATGTTTGCTGTTGGCTTGCTCTGTATTGTTTTTTATATTTAGGAATGTCCCTTGTATCCTGATCTCTCTAAGACTTTTATCATGAAGTGGTGTTGGATTTTGTCAAAGGCTTTTTTAGAATCTAATGAGATGATCATTTTTTTTCTTTCAGTTTCTTTATATGGTGGATTACATTGAGAAATTTTCATATGATGAATCATCCCTGCATCTCTGGGGTGAATCCTACTTGATCTTTTATGGATGATCATTTTGATGTGTTCTTTAATTCATTTTGCTTTATTGAGCATTTTTGCATTTTTGTTTATGAGAGAAATTGGTCTATTTTCCTTTTTGGTTGAGTCTTTGTGCTGTTTGGGTATTAAGGTCACTGTAGACTCAGAATATACATTTGGCCATGTTCCTTCTGTTTCTGTTTTGTGGGATAGTTTGAGGAGTATTGGTATTAATACTTCTTTGAATTCTGTGTTGAAACCATCCACGCCCCCCCTTTTTTGGTTGGGAAATGACTGCTTCTATTTCCTTAGGGGTTATAGGTCTATTTAAATTGTTTATCCAATCTTGATTTAAATTTGTCCATTTCTTTTAGATTTTCTAATTTTGTGGAGTATAGGTTTTTGAAATATGAACTAATCATTCTCTGGATTTCCTCAATGTCTGATGATATGTCTCCATTTTTTTGTTTCTGGTTTTCTTAACTTGGATATTATCTTTCTGCCTTTTAGTTAGTTTGGTTAAGGGTTTGTATATCTTGGTGACTTTCTCTAAGAATAAAATCTTTGCTTCATTGATTCTTTGTATACTGCTCTGTTTCTGTTTTATTGATTTTAGCTCTCAGTTTGATTATTTCCTGCCATCTATTACTCTTGCATGGGTTTTCTTCCTTTTGTTTTAGAGCATTCAGGTGTGCTGTTAACTAGCTAGAAGGAGATTTTTGCAAATTCTTTAGGAAGACACTTAGTGCTGTCAGTTTTCCTCTTAGTGCCTCTTTCATCGTGTCCCATAAATTTTGGTATGTTGTTCATTTATTTTCATTGAGTTTTAGAAAGTCTTTTATTTATTTATTTATTTATTTATTTATTTATTTATTCCTTGTCCCATTGATAATTCAGTTGAGAATAGTTCAATTTCCATGAGTTTGGTAGGATTTCTGTAACTTGTATTGCTGTTGAACTCTAACTTTAACCCATGGTGATCTGATAAGATACTGGGGGTCATTCCAATTTTTTTGTGTCTGTTAAGATTTGCTTTGCTATCAAGTTTGTGGTCACAGAAGTTTCTGTCCTGCCAGTCCCGCAGCCATTCCGTCCCAAATAAACACACAGAAGCTTATATTAATTATAAACTTTTTCACCTATTAGCTCAGGCTTGTTATTAACTAGCTCTTACCACATAAATTATTCAATATATTTTCTATGTTTAGTCATGTGGCTTGGTACCTGTTCTCAGTGTGGTGTTCTCATTTTGCTTCCTCTGTGTCTTGCTGGTAACTGACTTTCAGAATTAATTCTGATAGGTCTGCCTTTATATGATACTTGGCTTTTTTCCTTCTTAATATTCTTTATTCTGTATATTTAGTGTTTTGATCATTATGTGACAAGGGTACTTTTTCTTTTGGTCCAGATTATTTAGTATTCTGTAAGATTCTTGTACCTTCATAGGCATGTCCTTCTTTAGGTTGGGAAAGTTTTCTTCTATGTCTTTTTGAATATATTTTCTGTGCCTTTGAATTGGGATTTTTCTCCTTCTGTTCTTATTATTCTTAGGCTTGGCCTCTTTATGGTGTCTCAGATTTCCTGGATGTTTTGCATTAAGAATCTTTCAGATTTAACATTTTCTTTGACCAATGAATTTATTTCCTCTATCGTGCCTTCAATGCCTAAAATTCTCTCCTGTCTTTTGTGTTCTGTTAGTGATGCTTGCATCTGTAGTTCCTTCTCATTTACCCAGATTTTCCACTTCCATAATTCCCTTGGTTTGTGTTAGTGTTTTTTTTTTATTGTTTCTATTTCAGTTTTCAAGTCTTGATCTGTTTCCTTCATGTGTTTGTTTTCTTGGCTTTTTAAAAAAGGGATTTATTGTTTACTTCCAATTTTTTACTTGCCTTTTCCTTGATTTCTTTAAGGGAATTTTCCATTTCTTCTTTAAGGGCCACTATCATCTTCATAATGTTAATTCTGAAGGTCATTTAGGGTAATTTTCTTGTGCTTCAGCTTTGTTGGAATGTTCACGTCTTGATGTTGCAGAATTTCTGGGTTCTTGTGGTGCCATATTTGTCTTTCTGTTACTGAATATATTCTTAAACTGGAGTTATGCATCTGAATTTTTGATAATTCGATCTGGGTGTTGATTCTTGTGCTTGTCTTTGTTGGGTGGGTATTTTGTTCCTTTATTTTCTGTTTTCTTTATTGTCTTCTGGCATGAATGGCAAAAGAGTCTGGTGACTGGCAGGTCTTCAGGTCCAGCAGTGTGTCTCAGCTGAGGTTCGTTGGGGTTTGGGTGCCTATATCCAGCATATCCTCCTGTTCTTTTGACTGGTGTGGGATGTACCTTTGTCTATGGAGTGGACAGGAGTTGCAGGGTAAGGATAGCAATAGGGAGGATGATGAGGTGTGTGGGGTTGGGCGGCAGAGTGAGTCTCGGGGAACAGAATCCAGTGGGTGGTCGTGTTGGCGCAGCCTGCAGGCAGCTTTCTCACCTGCTGGCTGGCTTGGATAGACTGCTCCAGGGCAGTAGAATTCCACCACAGTTGAAGGCAGGGCCCAGTTACCTTGCTTGTGTTGAGATGGAAGGGGGAAGGGCATGGGATGTGCCCTAGAACATAGGGTCTGGAAGTTGAGGCAGGTCAGCTGGGAGGTCATTCACTCACCTGTTTATAAATGGTATGGGTTGTACCTGTGCCTAGAGAGCTTGCTGGGAAGGCCATAGGGAGGATGGTGAGTTCAGATGAGGATGGGAAGTGGAGTGGGTGATGGGGGGAAATGGAATCCAGTGCTTGGAATTGGTGCTGATGCATCCTGCATTCAGAACTTTTACCTGCTTTTCCTAGATTTCTTTAGGGGATTTATTCGTTTCCTTTTTAAGGAACTTTACCATCATCATGAAATTGGTTTTAAGGTTGTATTCTTATCCTTTAGCTGTGTTGGACTATTCAGGGCTATTTGTAGTGGAGTGGCTGGGCCCTGGTGGTGCCATTGCCCTGGCTATTGTTGTTTGCATTCTTACATTTACATTCAAGCATCTGGATTTGTAGTGATTGTAGGTCTAGGTGCCAATTTCTGCATTTGTCTTTGTTTGACGGGGATTTATTTCCTCGGTTTCTCTTTTTCTCTCTAGTTTTCTGGCTGCTGTGGCCTTGGTTGATTATAGAGTCTCCACTTGTCTTGGCTGGACATCTGGATGGCCTCTGGTTCATCAGTTGATTGGTGCTCAGGTTTGGGGCTGGAGTTCTAGCTTTGTATATGGTCTCTGATTTGGCCAGGTTCATGATCATGGCTTGGCTACAGTGGGGTAGAAGACTTCTGATTGCATTTCAGGGAGTTGGCCTGGTCTCTGAAGTTCATGATGCTGCTCTGGCTATTGGTGGAAGCTGCTTGTTCATTTTCTGGCTTCCCATAACCAAAATAATCACACTGAAACTATATTAATTGCAACAGTGCTTGGCCAATGACTCTAGTGTTTTCCTAACTAGCTCTTACATCTTAAATTAACCAATTTCTATTAATCAATGCATCACCACGAGGTCATGGCCTACCGGCAAGGTTCTGGTACATCTGTCTACTGTAGCAGCTACATGGCATTTCACTGATTGCACCTTCTTTTTCCCAGCATTCAGTTTAGTTTACCCACCTAGCTCTATTCTGCCCTGTCACAGGCCATAGCAGCTTCTTATTCATAAACCAATAAAAGCAACACATAGGCACAAGGACTTCCCACATAATCTCCCCTTTTCTGTTCAAATAAAAAGGAAGGTTTTAACTTTAATTTAGTAAAATTACATATAACAAAACAGGTACCAAGCCAAGAATTACAGTTACAGTATTTATATCTACTTTATGTTTTATCATCACTAGAGAAAACTATAATTATAATTATCTATTCAACTCCATCAAAGACTTTAGAAGGATATAATATTACCTAAGTAAACATGAAGTGCATTGTAAGCCACTTCCAAAACTCTACTGTTGTAGGGAGTGGCTTGTTCATCCCGGCCGCCTGGATAGCTTAGCCCCAAAATAACCACACAGAAACTGTATTAATAAAAACACTGCTTGGTCCATCAGCTCTAACTTGTTATTGGCTAACTCTTTCATCTTAGTTTAACCCATTTCTATTAATCTGTGTATTGCCACCTGGCAGTAGCTTACCAGGTAAAATTCCCAGTGTTTGTCTCCAGTGTATCCATGGCATCTCTCTCTGTCTCTGCCTCCTTTCTCCCAGCATGCCATTTAGTTTTCCCCGCCTACCTAAGCTCTGCCCTATCAACAGGCCCAAAGCAGTTTCTTTATTAACCAATGAAAACAACACAAAGACAGAAGGACCTCCTACACCACTCTAGAATTGACAGAGGCAACTCACTGCCTAGAGAGTCACCCAAAATTCTTCTGTAACATTGGAGACTGGACAGTCACCCAAAATCCTTTTGTAACATTTCAGCATCCATCTTCAGCCTACAGGCCCATCGTATCTGGCAGACTTCTCCATGAAGCAGGAAATATAAAAGACAGTTCCACCTGTATTGGCAGTTTGTCAATCACTTTCTTCTGTGTTCTGCAGAATGTCTGGCAGACTCTTTCATGAAACAGGAATCCTGAAGGACTGTCTCACCTTCTTTAGGCAACTTTAGCAGTCATTTTTCTGTGGGTCCTGCATATCCAGTTCATACAGAATAACATCAAGCAGTCCAGGCAAGAGCAGTTTATTGCCCAAGTGGCTAACAAACTCCATAAGGAAAAACCTCTTTCGATGCTCATCATCCTCTTGAAGTAGATTGGCGCTGCCAGGAGCAGATGTGTCTCATTGTCAAGAAAAGTATTAAGTTCTTAAAACATTTTAAATGCATATTCTGTAGGCCTTTGAAAGTGTTTTTGATTTTCTATCTAACTGAAATATATCTCTATATATCTAGAAAACCTAACTAACATGACTACAAGATTGACCATTATAGATGACTATCTATTAACATCCATTTCTTAATTATACATTACATTTTTAAATGAGCTGCACAAACATAATAGCTTAATCAAGGGCAGTAAATTTTAAGCATCAGAGAAAAATTCATTTTAACAATAATATGTCTGTTTATTAGTACTATCTTCTGGTTGTCAGATAAACATGTGTTCGGAAAGTCTATAAACTCCCCAAACTCAGCTGAAATGTAAAACAAGTGTTTTAGAATCTTGGAACACTCAGCAACCATAAAATGAGCAGGTTTTAATTTTTTTGTTTATAGGCATGACAAAATCTTGTGTATTTACATCTTTAATTTGTGCTGACGCTTTCAAAAGTAGATTGGAGAGTAAAATACTAAATTAATAGCATCAAATGAGCTTAGGGTTCTCAATTTCCCCTGGCACAGAGTGACAGTAATCTTCTCTGAATAAAGAGGGTTACTACCATTGCTTAATCCTGTTATGGAATTCTCTCTACAGGCTGTAATATACATTCATAAAAATAGGAAAGTTCAGAAATGCTAAGTGCTGAAGGAATGCTATTCACCTTAATCTTAGATGAACACTCAGATGCCCCTGATGTTCACAACAGATAGTTTTGATGTTAAACATTTTTGTTTTAGGGTCTTTGTAAAATGCAATACTATACTATATATCAGAAAATTAAAATGTCATGTCTAATTTATAGAATGAATTTTGTTACTTGTACATTTACTTTTCACATGTGCATGGAGATCAAAGGACAACTTGTGAGAATTAGTTCTGTCCTTCCATCGTTTGTGTCCAGGGGACTGAACGCTAATTGTCAGGTTTGGTGACAAAGTGCCTTTACTTTGTTCAGCCATCTTGTGGGCTTCATAATGAAATTTGTATAAGGCAGGTTGGCCTTGGCTCCAGCCTGTAGATTTATTATTGTAAAGAATCTAATTTATGAATTTTATTTAAATTTATTTATGAAATTAAAAAGTTAAAAATGTAGCTTTATTTCATTTTGTGTATTTGAGTGTTTTGCCTGAATGCGTGTCTCTGTATCATCGGTGTGCCTGGTGCTATGAAGGTCAGAAGAGGGTATCAAATCTTCTGGGACTGGAGTTGCAAACTGTTGTGAGCCTTCATGTGGATGCTGAAAACTGAATCCCTGGTCATCTGTAAAAGCAGGGAATCCTTGTAATTGCAGAGCCATCTCTCCAACTTATTATATATGAAATTTCTTCCATTTGAAGATGCTTCCTTGTTTAGTTTTGAGAAATTGTTGCTATCTGTCACATTATATAGAAGTCTCTAAACCATATAGATTAGATATAAAGAAGGAAGAGAAGTAAAGTCATTGTTTGAACATTAAAAAGCTAAGATATAAAAGCATATAAATTCTATCTATTGAGCTGTGGTTACCAACTGCCAATACACAAATACCTCACAAAAGTTATTTCAGACTTGTAGTTGTCATATTCACTCCACCAGTATTATTATCTCTATTTCACAGATGAGGTGACTCTACATCCCACAAAGACAGAGAAAGGGTTATCAAGTTTTCTGAAGTATCATGTTGAGCTCCAAACCATTTTCCAAAATTTACTTTATTGGAATCAACTCATCTACAAGTAATTAGATGCACCTTTCTGTTAGCTACAAGTATTTTAATGTGATCCTTTCTATAAGAACTCCCCAGCAGTGCAGAACAAATATTCATTGGGTTGTGATATGGAAATTTTATTTATTTATTTATTTGCTATTATTGAAAAATGGAGTCTTTTCTCATACACTATATCCTGATTACCGTTTCCCCTCCAAGTTTCTCCCCACTGCTCACCGCTCCTCCCATCTGGATCTGCACCTCTTCTGACTCTCTGTAGAAAAGTACAGGCTTGTAAGAGATAACAACAAAACATAATAAAGTAAAATATAAAAAGACAAAAACAAAGAACATATTGAGATTAGACAAGCAAACCAACAAAAGGAAAAGAGCCCCCCCCAAAAAAAAACCAAAAGAATCAGATAACCATGGTTCACATATTTTGGAGTCTCATAAAAATATGAAAATAAGCTTAGCCAAGTATAAATAGAAAGCAAGAAGGAAGTTTGGTGTGTATTTTTCTCTGTTCTTGGCTCTGGATGTGATGGAGCTGCTTGAGTTCCTGCTTTGACTTCTTAGATATGATAGTCTATACACCGATTATATTGCTTCTCATCACAATATTTTTATCACTGCAACAGAAATGAACCTAGAACAACATTGTCAGGTTTTTGTAAGTTTTATTGTTGCTTTTATCATTATTCTTAGAGTGGCAAGGGTCTATAAAGTGAATTTGATGTGGAATATTACTACTGTCACATATGTTTGAATACTTAGTTCCCAGCAGGTTGTGCCACTGGGGACAGTGTGGAGCCCTGTGAGATGAAACCTAGCAGGAAGTCTTGTTTGCTTGACAAATGGAGGATTGCAAATATCATGAAACCAACTGCATTACACTCCTGATGTCCATGCCACAAGTCCATCCCCCATTAGGATGCCTTATGCTCCTAGAAATCTGAGTTTAAATAAACTCTCATATCCTTAAGGAGACACCTTTCAGCTATTTGATAACAGCTATGAGAAGAACTAGTATAGTAGTTGGGGACAGAATGTGAGAGAACAAAAGTGAGCACTGAAGATCTTTCTAAGCCTTGATTGATCCATTGCACATAACATCATAAGAAGGCAGGTGTGAGGTATGGTACATACCATTCCATAAAACGTGCTGCCTGGGGCTGGATTTTGTCTTTATACTGTAGAGAAGATGTTGACTGGTGGTAAGCAGTTGGACTCCGTTGTTTCTGATAGACCTGGACTTTACCAAACTGTTAGATCTCAACACAGTAAGCTTGTTTCCCAGGCTTTAGTTTTGTCTTTTGGTGTTTGACATTTATTTACTGATTTTTAAAAGTAATATTGGTTTAGCTTCAAAATTTTGCTGTGTTTTCTTTTTTGTTCATTTAATTTTTTCTTATATTGAAAATAGATTATTTTTTCATACACTATATTCTGATTACATTTCTGCTCGCCTACTCATTGTGATTCCTCCCCACCATCCCTCAATCCAGATCCACTCCCTTTCTCTTTCTCATTAGAAAATAATGGGATTCTAAGAGATAACAAGAAAACATATAACAAAGTAAAATGTAAGATGAAACCATCACATCGAACTTGGACAAGGCACATCAACAGAAGGAAAATAATCCAAGAGATGGCAGAAGTATCAGAGACCCACTAATTTGCACACCCAGGAGTCCCATGAAAACACTGAACTGAAAGTCATAACATAAGTGCAGAGGACTTAGTGTAGGCCTGTGAAGGCCTTGTTTTTACTGCCTCAGTCTCTGTGAGTTCATATGAGCTGTGCTCATGTTGATTTAGAGGTCTTTGTTTTCTTGGTGTCCTTCATCCCTCTGGCTCTTACACTCTTTCTGCTTTCTTTTTCAAGAGGTTCCCTGGCCTCTGAGGGGAGAGGATTTGATGGAGATATCAACTTTAGTGCCGAGTGTTACAAGTTCTCTTGTTCTCTTCATAATGTCTGGCTGTAGGTCTCTGTATTTATTCCCATCTGTTTCAGGAGAAAAATTCTCTGATGATAGCTGATTAAGGCACTGATTTATGAGTACAGTAGACTATAATTGGGAATCATTTTTTATTGCTTTTTTTCCTTTAAGAACAGTAGTATTTGTCTGTCTCTATATATGTCTCTGAGCTATGAGTCTATGGATTTTGGTCACTGAAGCAGTTTCAGGTATGGGCTTCATCTTGTGGAGAGGGGCTTAAATATAATCAGGCATTGGTTGATTACTCCTGCAAACTTTGTGCCACAGTTACTCTAGCATACTTTACAAGCAGGGCATCTTTCTAGATCAAAGGGTTTCTGGCTGGTTTGGTGTTTATGTTTCTCTGGTAGCCTTCAGAGTACCTTCCTGTACTAAACACACTAGAACATAGGGGTGAAGGTTCTATTTAGGCACCAGTTTGACCTCTCCATGTTCAATGAGTGGTGTGGATGTTGTCTTCAGCAATGGGACCTTGCTGTCAATTTGTGGAGAACAACCTATTATCTATGCAACAGTCTGGGTTGGTTGGGGATTCCCCTGGTATGTATTCATTTATCTATTTTAAATTTTGTTTTATTCTTGAGAATTCCATATAATGTGTGTTGAACACATTTAGCCTATCCCCCAAATTTCTCCCACACTACCCGCTTCCATACTCACTCAGATTTGTGTCCTTTTATTTTAATTATTTTGTAAAAGCCCATCGAATGGAATTTGTGCTGTCTGTATATACATAGATGTGTGGCCTTCCACTAGAGCATGGTTGACTTATCAGTAGCTCTATTATTTACCATGGAAGTAGCATATGTTGTAAATGTCCTGTTAATGCATGACTACCATTAGAGAAATAACAAATTTTAATCTAATTCACGAAATTGTAAGTTTCTGTTTCCTAATCATTTTCTAGAAAACCTCGCCCAGTTGGTATGTATGTTTAAGTATGCAAAGATTCCCATTATTATTATTATTTCTTTGAACATTTCACAGGGAGATTCAGATTACCTAGTTTACATTTCTCAATGTTCTAGTGAAAATTTTTCCATATTTGTAAGATGGCTTTTGTTTTCATTCTTGTCTTATTCACCCTAAGTATATTAGAAACTATATAAAACAATTAGAACCTTAAGTAGAGCAGCCATAGAGAATATGAAAGTTAAACTCCATTTTATAAGACTATCAGATCTACCAGTAATTTGAAAAAATTCACAAAATCAAAAACTAAAAGTAACATTCTGAAAATATGTTCACAAATTCAAAGAATCTATAGTTACTGTCCTGCAAACCAGCAATTATAGGACTCAGTAGACTGAGGCATCGAGGACATGTTTATATAGTTTAGTATAAAGAATTCAATCTCTCTGATAAAAAATTACAAATATTTCTTATACAAGTTAGCTCCTTGACAAAATGTCAAATATATTAACAATTACTGAGCAGAGGAAGAGCTGCTGAGAGAGGGATAATTACTCTTCCCCAGAGATGACCCTCCTAATTCATTATCTAATACTAAGTTGTCAGCCCTAGAAATATATACATACAGTCAATGATAAATGGACTCCACAGATTGTAAATCTATCTATATATCTGTCTATCTATATATCTATCTATGTCACAAAACATGAAGAAAGATGAAATATATTTTGTGGGGCTTATATGACTAATTATGAGTAGTTATAAGTAGTTAAGACTAATAGGCAGTCGGGGTGATATTACAAGTATATGTGATGTGTTCTCATGAAAAAAACATATTAAACAAAATAAGAATGACTTTGGGATACTGTTTCAATTGGGATCGTCAATGAAGGCCTCTCTAATAAGGTGGTATTTCAACCTGAATAAACAAGTTCGCAAACAACTTAAATAATAAGCATTTTAGCCAGAGGGAACAGCAAGGGTTAAGATTCTGAAGTTCACATCTCAAGGTTTAGTCTTGTGAGGAAAAGACAAGAACATTTTCTCTATTGATATTTGTATACTGATATTTGATTGATTTCACAGGGGTTTTGTCGATAGGACTATTTATAAATGCATCTATGAAGTGTGAAAAACCAAAATGACATAGTTTAAATATAGCACTTTATTTAGTGACTGTATTTCAGTCAACTCTCAACTGTTCTGAGAAACAAGATTGGCAAGGTGCATAAAGACATATGTTACTCATGGACTTCCTTTGCTATTTTTGCCTTTTTGACATCAAAATACATAAGTGAATCTTTAAATTGTGTTATTTTCAGGAAATATTTGTGTAGGTATTTACAGAAGAAAGTTTCATTTGAAAGATCAAATATTCCTAAGAGCTCTAAGTAAAAAGTGATTCCTAAATTTGAAATTCATGATAGGAATTTTGGTTTGAAACAAGATGGTATTAAGACCCTCTTAGAAATGTAGAAAGGATAGTACACAATCTGGAAATAAAGCTGCAACCTTGGTGTCAGGGCCTGATAGAATGTACTAATGGAGATAATGGACTGAAGAAGTGGAGCAACAGAAGACAGTTGTCTTGAATGAAGCCTCTTTTTGATGCAAGCTAAAAAAAATACAGACTTATCCATTAGAAGAATAACATAGTGGGTCATTTTAAGATTTCTCCTAGTGAAGATAGGTTATGAAACAACATAGCATCTTGGTTGTAGTGAATACTCCATTTATATAAATAGGACTCTTAATAGATTGTATAATTTATAATAGAAATGGCCAGGCATAGTATAAATAGAAACATTTATAAAAATTTATTAAAGATGAAGGGTTTAAGTATGTTAAGATACGTTAGGCATAGCTTAAGAGATTAAAATACTTAAAATTAAAATCAACATGAAGGATGTTTTTAATAGTAAATAGCCAATTTCAAGTTGTATATAATCATTCACAAAAAGTTTGTTTTTTACTCCAGGTATGAAAATAATCACCTTTTCTTTATTCCCTTTTAGTAAGTAATATATACTTTACACATTAAAAACTTCCATTTGAATTTCAAGTTGTAGCTTGACAGAGATGTTTATAAACGCTGTATGAAAGCTCAAAGACAAATCTCCAGCTACTGGATATATTTGAAAGCAATCTTGTTTCAAATGCTTTATTTTCTGTCAGAATAATTATTTTAAAAAAACAATTTGAAACTTCATTATGTACCGGGAACAGTTTTGATGGCTTTAGCTGCTTGCATAGTTGAATTCATGGAGCTTCCATTCTACTTCACTAATGTCTGAGTTTGTATGATAAATTAGGGAGGATGAAAATCCACTTAGCTTGTAAAGATTAAAGATAAGTAAATGTATTAGCTGCTTCATTGTTATTGTCAATTTCTTAGATATTATTTGGCTTTACTGAGATATTATTTATTTGAGGAAATCAGAATCCTCCGCTAAATCTAATGATTAAAGTGAAAATAATTGAAAATAATAGTGTCAACAGCTCTGATGTTAGTATTTATTCAGTTTTGTGTGTTGTGCTTACTATTTCTATAATTAAATCATTTTTTGCTCAAGTTGTTTTACATTTCTTTATAAAATCATAATATGAAGCGCCTTTTATTCATTTTACTTACTGTATAATTTATATAAACTTATCTGGAGATTATCAAAATGTGTTTCTATAACCAAAATGTTCCTGAAGAGTTATTTTGAATATTCAATTTTCTCCTTTCTCATTTTTTAGTAATATAGTTTCTAGCAACTTTTTAGTTTCATAGCAAAAGAAGAGTTTATTACTTAAATTTAAAACCATTCTAAAACTGAAAACTTTAGCCTGACTAAATCATGATAGAAATAATTTTTATTCCTAAAGACAGAGGCCTAAATAAAACACATTCTAATATTAAAAGGGCCAGGATAAAGGTTGCTTAATGTCAGGACTGAAAATCTGAGTTGAATCCCCACAAACCACACGGTGAGGGAGAGAACCAACTACTGCAATTTTTCCTCTGACTTCTACATACATAAAAACTCTGTGTTTCTCTCTGTCTCTGCTACTGCCCACCCCGATTAAAAAAAAAGAAAAGCAAACTTTTTAAAATACAATAAACTTTTGTGAGAGATGAATACGTATCATGTTGATCATGGTTTCAGGATATCTGCTTGTATTAAAATTTATAAACTCTGAAAGGATACTGTTTATTATTATTATTTAAAAAATAAATAAAGCTAAAATAAATACATTAAATTCCAAACACACATACACACACATGCACGCATGCACTTACAGACACATGCATGCACATGGACACACACACACACACACACACAGAAGGAGAGAGAGGCAAGCAGGCAGGCAGACAGACAGACAGAACACTTACACACCCACACCCACACCCATGCCCCCACGCCCCACACAGAGGGGAGGGGGGAGGAGAGGAAGTCAGACATACAGACAGATAGACATACATATATATAGACAAATACACACACCATGCACACAGTGGGTGAGGGAGGGAGGGAGGGAAAGAGAGAGAGAGAGAGAGAGAGAGAGAGAGATTTAGTAAATGCTATCAAAGGAGAAAATTAAGTGTTACCTTTTAGTATTTCTTCTCTCCATCTTTAAGCTTCTGAAGATGCTATTTCGTGTGCACTGTAATCAAATGTGTTTTCTTTGAAGAAGAGATCTAGTTTGACAGAGTCAAAGTCATGTGTGAGGAAAAGTTTCTGCCATCTTTTTTTTTTTCCACACACACCAGAGTACAAGGACTAAATTATGTGTGAAGTGATTTTAGGCATAAATACATTAAAGAATTATTTAGTATTTCATGATTGAATTCTGAATGCAGTAACATTTTGTGTAATTATTTTTAAAGAGGATCAATATGAAACCATTCAATCTGAAACAAATTGAACTTGGAAGAAATTCTCCTTCTGTGCTCCACTCTAATATTTGAAGAAAAATGAGATGTAAATAAAAGCATGAAGATGTTTTTTTCTTTCTTTAGTCATGGCCAGAAAAGCTTAATGGTGTTTTAGAAGTGATATTACACTTCAGAAAAAGGGTAATGCATCTTTAAAAGCTAAACTACATCTTCTTTACTTTTATCAAATTCTCTATAAATCTTTCATGACAGTTTATTTAACAAAGTGCCATTGAAACTGTATAGATGATTGATGTGACCCATGTAAGATCAACATGAAATGTTTGTAAATGTCAGCAAAATGTGACCATCTAAAAGCATATAAGGAGTTTCTGTGAAAGTGAAAAACCAACAGAAAAAATGTTTATCTTATTCTTTGCTTTCTGGTATGCAATTACAAATTCATAGAAGAAGTATTGTATTTGATTTTCCTTGGAGCTCATGTCATCAGAGGTCTAATTTACTTTTGACATTTACCATTTCAAAGCTCTGGTTCATACTCATTGGATAAGTTTTCCCTATCATCTATGTGAAAATAATACAGACACAGAGTTCCTTTGAAAAAATTGTAATTATTTCTGAAACCACTAGTAAAACCCTGAAAAGAGCTTTTATCCATATATTCTAGGAGGAATCAACACAGAAATATCATTATAAAGCCATTATCATGCACAAATGTATGCAAAACTTTATTCTGTATGAATTTATTTGGATGTACAAACAATTATAATAGGAAAAGGGCAGGAAATAATATAATAACCCCCCAAAAAACTGTATCAGGAAGGTAGAATACTGGTATATTCTAAAGCCTGAAATTAAAAAAATTCTCTTTGATTGACTCTAGCATAAAATAAATGTTATGTTTAGTATAGAACACATTCTCTCCTTGATGGTGATATTTTGTTATATGTTTGTATTAATTGGCCCTAAAACAGAATTTGTAGAGAGAAATCAATGCAGTTGATGAATGGACAATGAATAGTAAAGATACAAAATGAAACTTGAGTATAACTAGGGTTCCCTACCAAGAAGAAAATATTTTCATTGGAGGAGGGTTGCTTATACACACATTATCCATCTAAATGGTACTCTTGACTCTTGTTAGCAAAGAACTTAAAGCATCTACAAAAAAGTATACAATGCTTAATATTTAGCAGGTACTATTTCCCATTCCAGTAGTTATATATATATATATATTAATTAACAAAGAATGTTTTAAAATAATGTCTTGATACCTAATGGGTAGAAAATTTTCGGTAATTGTACAGGAAAATATAACTACCTAGAAAAGACTCCCAACTGAATAAGTTTGTCTGGGGAGTTATACCTAACTTTGAGGAGAACATGACATGAGAAACTCTAGAGGCATCTTTGCATAGACACACACTTTTATTTGTTTGTTTATCTTTTATTTGTCTACTTATTTATTTATCTATTTATTCCTTTATTTATTGCATTTCTAGTGTATCACAGTTTGGCTGTATTACAGTTATTAGTCATCTAAGAAAGATTCCATCTAATTTACAAGCTTGTAGTTACACAAGTAGAAAATTACTATAATGAAATTTGCGATGATATTAAACTATAGGGACTTAAGTATAAATTTTTATTTTGAAGCAAGTCTTATGACAAATATATATGATAGATAATAAATACAGTATCTCCTTCTCACAAAATTTCCTGTTCATTATAATAGTTTTAAAAATACTTATTTCCTAAATATGTGCATGTATGTTGTGCTTGTGAGTACCTTCAGAGGTTGTCAGCCTCCTGGGCCTGCACTAGTTGAGTTCTGGAAACTAAATTCAGGTATTCTGGAAGGGCAGCAAGTGCTATTACCTGCTAACTCATCTCTCCAGCTCCTTCATTATTGTACTTGAAGTAACATGTTATTACATTTCGATCTATTTTATATGAAGATTATATTTTCACACATATAATAACATTAAAAGAACCTTAGTGGCCATTTGGGAATATAATAAATAGACAAAGACTGATTCTGATCTGGCTCTTGAAGAGTATATGAAGAAGAAAAATAACTCATATTCATGTATGAATTGCTTATGTTAAAAAAGAATAGCTTTCAGCTGCTGACAATGGATCTTATAAGAATTAAAAAGGGACATCTGTTTATTAACAACATGAAAACAGAACTGAACTCTGGATTACACTGCCTATTTTTTTCTGTTTACTACAAATATTTTTATTTTATATTTTTGTGTTCAATACATCCTGACCACCATTTTCCCTCCCTCCACTCATCCCAGTCCCCCACACCAAGATCCACTCTTCTGTTTTCCTTCGCAAAAGAGCCGGCATCCCAGGTATATCCACTGAACAAGACATAACGAGATATAGTAAGGCTAGGTACAAACCCTCATGTCAAGGCTTGGTCAGTGTATAAAAAAATTATTTAAAATTAGTTTGTTATTTCTGTTTTTAAGAAAGAATATGAGTGCTTCTACTTTAGGCTTTTCTATGGCAACTTTAAATTTAGAGAGAAAAAATTCAAAATATTTGATAATGCCATTATTTTCCAATAATTGGAAGCAGAAATGTAGATTCTTTTACTAAATCTGTAATCATTGTCATGTAGAGAAAAAAACCAAGAGCAGACATATGCATAGATGCTACTATCAAAAAGGAAGAGCTGAACCAGTCATTTTTTTAAGAATGCTCGGTATTCATAACACCAGGCAAATGTGTGTGATTCCTTCAGCTTTGCTTTGACAGAAGACTACGATTCGCACATGATTCTTAAATATTTGGGGTAGTCACAATAGGGGTGGTAGCATTCACAAGAAATGATGATCGCATTTACATACCATAGCTTTAATCTTACTGTGCTCAACCCTGAATCTTGAAGTTTGTGTGTGTGTTGCTTATGCATTGTGCTTGTGAATGTATATGAAAAGATGTGTTGGTCTTTGCCTTCCACTTTGTTTGAAGCAAAGTCTCTTGTTAGTTACTGTGTATTCTAGGCTGTTGAGCCTGCAAGCTTCCAAAGATTCTATGTCTGACCCCATCTCTCAGAAAGACTGGTGTGATTATAGATAAATGTGCTACTGACTTAGGGGTTTTTTTTTTGCTATTATCTTAGGTTTTTCTGTGTGTTCTGAGGATTTGAACTCAAGGTCCTCACACTCACTCAGCAAACACTTTTACCTATGAAATCATCTTTTAAGCTCTGAGAATTAATGACATTTAAAATGGTTATTTTTTTTTACTTCAGAAAAAAGAATCTTATCCTCTTATTATTCCTAATAGAGTGTTTCCATATATATATATATATATATATATATATATATATATATATATATATATATATATGTAATTTGAATTTGGCATAACTTTTTCAGAATTGACATACTAGAAGAAAACACAAGATAATATATTTGTTTCTGATTCCATGGCCATTGAAATCAACTTTGAAGACCTAGATGGACTCATTTTATTTTGTTATTTTTCTATAATAAGTTTTCAGAGATTCATCACTGTACTGCGCTGCTCTCTATAGCTGTGCTTCATTTCTACATTGATAGGGTAAAACTGCAGCTATTATGATGTTACATTTTGTGTGTTTTGGGAACTAGTTTCAAAAACTTCATTGGATAGTTTAGTGAATATTCTAAAAAGTATAATCATGTTGCTTGAAGAAATGATGCCAAGTCCTTTTTGTTTTCAAAACCAATTGTTTTTTCTTAGCAACATCTTGAGTGATTATAAAATTCACATTCTGCTTAAGAATGAAAGATTTGAAGGAGTTATCACAGCATCCCTTTCTTACTGCATTCATATTTGTATATTTTTCTCATTTTGAATTATATGTTTTTTTACTTTTTCATATATCTGTGTGGATGGAGGTATGCATGTAATCTGAAATATATGTATTCTGATTACTGGCACCTTCATCCTCTCTTATCACCCTCTCTCCTCTGCCCATTTTTGCTCTTTGCTATGAATTCCATTCCTACTTTCATATCGTTTCATTTTGTCTTGTTACCCACTGAGTTTATTCAAGGGCATCTTTGTGATCACAGGTTTGGAACTATCCATATTGGAGCCCAGTTGTCTCAGCAGTGGAGACACAAATGAAGACAATGACTCTCCCTATTCCAGAACCTATCAGTAGTCAATAGGTTAGCACATCGTTTAAAATCTGCAGAGACAATTTCATACCAGTTTAGTCCAGGTAGCAATAGTTTCTATGAGTTTGTGAATACAGTGATTGTAGTATGACCAGAAGAAAGCATTTTACAACCTGTCTCCCTGTATGCTGGGTCTTAATTGTGTATCTTCTTTTACTATATTTCTCGAGCCATAGAGAAGGTGGTTTATATATGTCCTTTTTAGGGCTGAGCTCTCAGTCATCATTTATTCTCAACACCATGAGAGGCCAAGAATCTCTGTATTCCCTACCATTTATTGTAAAGAGAAGCTTCCCCTGGTTAAATTTCACAGTTACATTAGTTTATAGATATATAAACAGATATTTAGAAGACGGTTTAATGTCCTATCCACTTATCTAAACAACGTAGAAAGGTATCCCATACAGCCTACAATTTCTACAATGAGGGGTTTTGAATTGAATTAAGGTAACAGATATGAATTTCCTTCTGTGGAGAGGGCCTCAAATCTGGACAGTTCGCTTTTCTATATAATAGACACATCACTAATTCACAGACTCTTCTCATTTGGTAGGTTGGTATTGTAGCTTGCATGCCTCACAGCTGCGTGAGGCTGTTGATACCTTTTCTCCCTCAGCTGTCTGCACTTTATCTTTCTTCCAGCACTGTGAAAGCCAGCTGAGAGGAAGTCTTTAACTCTTTTCCACTGTTTTCTTTGTATCTTAAAAGCAAGATATGAGGTGTCTTCAGTGGCAAGGTCTTAAAATCTAGCTCTGATGGACAGTTAAGAGAAGTGGCAAGAGCCAGCATTGCTATGCAGGACTCCATGACCTCCCTAACCAACGACACATATGGAGGTATCCTGTACCTGGTACTAGCATTTTTTAGTAACCCACAGCTTCTAAGGATAGCATTGACCAGTCATGAAAAATATGTGCCTTCTAACTTAAGATTTATATTTTTTCATAGGGTTACAAGACTCTAGATTTCTGTATGTCTTTTTCACAGTTTTCATTTTGGTTAATCCTCTCCCATCCTCTTCCTGTTTGAAACTTTTTTACCTTCCACAATTCCTCTTTTCTACTTTCAAATTATCTATGTTATTCCCCACTCTTAAAGAGTCCTTGAATGCAACTATGCTGTTTCCTGGCTTCCATTGCTAATGCAAGTAAAACACACATAACTAAAAGTTAGGGCCCAAATATGAGAGAGAACATGGGGTGTTTGTATTTTGGGGACTGCATAACCTCATTCAATTCCTTATATGGACTTAATAATTTTATAATTTTAGATGAAGACAAAGGAGTAAATGATATAACTTCAGCCAATATTTTAATTTAGGAAACATTGAATAAAAAAGCAGAATAGAGCTAAGTAAAATACTGTGAAACATAAAAGCCACTGGTGTTAGTGTGGTGCCTGAATAGTAGCGGCACAGGAATGTTCCAAACCCTGTAACCTCTCTCCTGGGCACTTCTAATCTGTCTTTGATTATGCTTACTGTGGAGAAAGCTAGTTTTCATTTTATTCATATAATCATTTTGTTATTATTTATTTGTGTACTTGCTGCCATTTGCCTTCATTCTATTTTAACTTTCTATATGTCATTCTTTTATTTCATTCTTGTTCCATTTTTGTAAGGTGTTAGGAACTCTGTCATTTTGACATCAGTTGAAAAACAGTGGACATACTCCCCAAAATTTTTGTAACTTCTTCCTAAAAATATAAACACATTTTATTTTTCATGAAGACATCCATAGAGTACTATTCTATTTTGATGATTCCAAATGCTCTGTTGGTAAAAGTTTATTTGCCCATCAGTCAGTGAATAGATCTCAGCATTTTTAAATCCTTGTGTTCAAATGGTGAGAATGTCTATTTTTACAAACATTATAGAAAACACTATGAAGATCTCTCAAATTGAAACTACTATACGATTCAACTATTGTATTTTTATGAATTGGTAGAACATATATAATATATATGAACAATAAAATATTATACAGCCTTACAAAGAAGCAAGGTCTGTCATTAACTGTGAGGGTAGTATGTTACAAGAAATAAGCCAGGCATGAAAGACAAATACCACATAGTTTCCCTTTCATATCATGTGCACAGTTACACTTTTAGAAAGAGAGGATAAAAGGTGGTTCCTAGTGGCTGGTAAGTAGTAGGAACACAGATAATTTTTGTTCAATGGACAACAGAATTATACTTAGAATTATACATAGAAGACTTGCAAACACAATTGATATTATGTGTTCTTAACACAAAAGTGTATGTGAGATAAGCACATATGTTAAGTAACATTATTTGAACATTCTATAGTGTAAAAATATATCAATAGATTCTATGGTATATCGTGTCTTTACACGATTTTACCTGTCACTACAAAAAAAGTTCAACAACTAGAAGCCACTTATAATTTTATTCTAACTAATGCATTAGAAATTTAAGAGTTACTCTTTAAATTATTCTGTGTGGTTTGAAGAGGAAAAGGGAAATATAAAGTGATAAGGATTAGTAGTTACAGGAAGACACAGTTTAATGTTCTCCATTGAATATCACAAAAAAGCTAAGAAGAGGGGAAAATTTATATTTACAGATAGAAAATGAAATGGCACATCAGTAAGTCACTAAACAATGATTCGAGATTTGCTATGTGTCTTGCATTCTACATGATTATTTTGATGAGGAAATGTGTATGTACACATATTATACATAGTATGTCTCTAAAGTTTATGATTTCTTCTATATCTACAATACGTGACTATCAACAGTAAACATTAGTAATCCAGTATTATTAGACCTATTAAATTGAATGGAGAGCATTAGTTGTTGTATTTTCCTTTAACCTTGGGAATGAAATTTAACACCTAAAAAAGTGCCTCTTTCTTTCTTGACAGATGCTCCCAGTCAGTTAGAGATATCATTGATATTCTTGTGTGGTACTGTTGATCTTATTTTGATTGAAACAGGGTCCTAGACAGCAAAATTGATGAGTGTTGCAAAGAAAAGTGATAAAGGGCTTAGGTGTGCGTGGGGCAAGAATTATGACCTTCCTTAAAGCTGTAACTTAAACAATATTAAACATATCATGCTTCTTTTAGCACAATGTAGATATTAATCTAGTTATTTAAACTCTTTTAAAATGTTTATTTTGATCGACATATCTCTTATCATTTTCAATGACTTTTTCTGTGTAAGTAATATATGATAGAGTTTCACAAAAGACAAGACATTTATCTTCTTGTTAGGTGAGGCATTTTCCATCATAGAAACAGCAAGTCAGTTGTGACATGTAATGATATCATCATATTTATAAAGACAATTTACATGGGAACTATTTATCATATGTTAATTTTAGGGCAGGTTAGGTAGATATGAATTATAAATCTGAAATAAATTAAAAATTAATATGGTATGGAAGAAGTCTACACTTTAGGAAATATACAACAGATGTCAAAGATAAATTAGATTTTTGCAATGCTATTATCTAGTCACTTGTAAAGCCCTTGGCTATTATCTAAGCATTTAAAATAAATAAAATAATTGACTAAAACATCAGCAAGCCCTAATACTTTAAATTAATGTAATCTTTTCTCCCTAATTGAAAACTTTAAAATGTTTTTAAAAAGTAATTATGAAGTTAATACTAAAATATATAAAGTAAAAATAAAGAAATGCTTATATTTTCACATACATGGCTAGAAAAATTACCATGTCAAAATATCTTGTATCCTGACAGATTTGTTCTTTAGTCCATACATTTCTAATGTAATACTATATAATACTCTTAAAATGTGTTTAACATTTTCCAAATTTGATATTTTATCATAGTCAGTAACATAGTTGTATTTTAATTTTTGAGAATTTAATATATTATTACTATAGTTACATCATTCTCTTCTTTTCTTTTCTCCTACTGCTTCTGCCTCCCCCTTACTACTCAAATTCCTTAATTTTTATTATTACATATATGAAAACATACCCATTTATGAACTTAACTGACTGAGTCCATTTAGTTTCGCCTATATGTGTTTAGGGATGAATTCTTGATGTTGGCTAACTTATCAGGGAACTCATCCCTAGAGAAGACTGATTCTCCCTTTCTTAGAAGTCATAAACTGCCTGTTCATCTGAGGGTTCCTTGTGAGAATTCCCTTATCCAAGTTGGCATGTCAATTAGTGTTGTCTTTTTTGGGTTCCTGTTTCGGCCACCACATTGCTGACATTTCATTGAGTGCAACTTCCCTGTCATATATAGAAAACATCTTACAGCAGACTCCTGGTCTTCTGTACCTTATTACAATCTTTATACTCCCTCTTTCATGGTATTTCCTGAGTCTTAGCTCTAGGGATTGTATTGTAGATGTTTCAACTTTGTTGGAACCCTATTATAAGTTGTTTTCTGAATTTTGACCAGTAGTGAATTTCTGTAATGATTTGTCTGCTGCAGTAAAAAGAATCTTCTTGAGGATGGATGGGAGTTACATTCATCTGTGAGTAAAGTGGTATGTATTTAGAATGCAACTGAGAATTTTACTGGTTTAAGGAAGTAACAGTAGTAGATTCTCTTCTAGAGTCCATCATCTATAGTTAGTAGCTTAAGTTTTTGGTACCTGGTAGGATTACCTCCTATTAAGAAGGATATAAGTCCAATTAAATGAGTATTGGTTATTTTCAGGATTTAAGTGCCACTATTACACTTTTAGGGGCATCTTAGCATGCTGGTCATGGTTGTTCACAAACACTTGTAGCATGGTAGTACTACAGATTGTTTTTCTCCTTCAGTAGCTTACATAGTTCCTTCTAACACTGTGAGAGAGCTGGGATGCTTCTAGTTCAGAACTACATCTATTCTTCCAAGGCATCTGTCTGAAGCTTGTGGTGTCTTTATTAAGAAGGATTTCATTTTCTGGGAGGCAACCAAAAGGGCAACGGAAATACTGTTTGAGAGTCTGTTGGAACTCAACAGGAAGTTTTCGATGCTTGGCACTGGACTTTTTTTTTTTTTTTTTTTTTTAGATATTCTATGGCTTTTGGAGGGATCATAGTAACCAAATGGCATAACTTCACACACACACACATACAATGTATGTAATTTAAAGTAATAGTAAAAATATGATTTCTCTATCAATATTTAAATATACTTTCCCCACCCTTCCGGTAAATCTCCCCCTCCATTTTTCCTATTTCTACCTCCATAGTACCTGTGTTCTTCTATTTCTGTATAACAATAGCTCTTTTTTAATAATAAGTTTAATTATTTTTAGTTATGTTTGTGTCTCTATTGCACCATATGTATGAAGGTCCCTGAAGAGCACAGAAGAGGGCTCTGTATTCTCTGGGATTAGAATTACAAGTGTTTGTGATCCACCCAGTATGGGTGCTGTACCTCTCTTAATTGCTGAGTCATCACTTCAGTCGCTACAATAGGTCTTAATTCTTAACTTTATTTAAGGTTTATAAGAATAATAACTTTGAAGATTCAATTATGGTTTCAAAATGTTATTTTCATTTCTCTTACTCTCATTTATTAACATAATTTAGATGACTTTTACTATGAGTTATACTGTGCTGTTTCATCGAGGAAGTATTTCCTTCCTTTTAAAACTTAACTGGGTTTCTCATATAGTGGACGACATACTGCTTTTTTTTTCTTTCAGAGATTGTGTGACCTCATTTAGTATTATTTATCCTAAGTCCATCTATGATATATAATCATACACACACACACACACACACACACACACACACACACACACACAATTGTATATGTGGGTGCAGTATAACATTGTAGAAGAGATAACAAGAAAGGGTAAGCAACAGGGGAGGAGGAAGGATTGAATGCAAGTAGCGTACACAGTTACGAAAGAAGATACAAGTCTAATCAGTTTATACCTCAGTCATGAGTGTTTCGTGGTTTGGTGGTGGACAAATGCATAAAATTATATTTGATGTTGAAAATTAAAAATCCAAGGTGAAGCTCCATGTCATCTGAATGGCTATTATAACAGTGTGAAAAGCCATTGAAATGCATAGATGTTGACATTGGTTAGTTTCAGCACATGATGCTTTTTTATTTCTAAGTATATTATAATAAAACTTAAAATGTCAAAACCAGAAACTTTGATTTTTAACATAGTGAACATAAAATTATTATCTGCTCTCTAATCCTCTCTCAAGTTATTTAACATTACAGATGAATCTTTCTGAAGGGAAAAAAGAGTTATTAGGGATGTATTTACTTGAACGTTTAGTTAGCTAATAGGAATAAATATATGGGATCTATTTATAACATTTAATAAAAATGTGTGGTACTCTGAGTGATTCCCAGGGCCCAGCAAAAAGGGACCAAGTTTCCAGAGCCCTGAAGACAAGAGGTAATACACCAAAATATGGACTCATTTTCCATTCTACCTTCATTGGTCGAGCAGCTGCAAAGAACAAAGGCCGCATCAACCGATATCTAGCAAACAAATGCAGTATTGCATCAAGAATTGACTGCTTCTCTGAGGTACCCACAAGTGTGTTTGGGGAGAAACTCCGAGAACAAGTTGAGTTGTCTTTCTATGAGACTGGAGAGATTCCACGGAAGAACCTGGATGTCATGAAGGAAGCCATGGTTCAGGCAGAGGAAGCGGCTGCTGAAATTACCAGGAAACTGGAAAAACAGGAGAAGAAACGCTTGAAGAAGGAAAAGAAGCGACTGGCTGCGCTGGCCCAGGCATCCTCAGAAAACAGTAGCACTCCAGAGGAGTGTGAGGAGACACATGAAAAACCTAAGAAGAAGAAAAAGTTAAAACCCCAGGAGACTCCACAGGAAAATGGAATGGAAGATCCACCTGTCTCTTTGCCTAAAAGTAAGAAAAAGAAAGCTTTTCCCAAGGAGGAGTTGGCCAGTGACCCTGAAGAGGTGGCTACTAGCAGCTTAAGTCCTCCTAAGAGGAAGAAATCCTCACC
>PVIU01013217.1:0-56884 GCA_004026605.1 Ondatra zibethicus | reverse complement strand
TTGACCGTGTCCTTTGCTTTACAGAAGCTTTTCAGTTTCAGGAGGTCCCATTTATTAATTGTTTCTCTCAGTGTCTGTGCTGCTGGGGTTCTATTTAGGAAGTGGTTCCCTGTGCCAATGCGTTCAAGCGTACTTCCCACTTTCTCTTCTATAAGGTTCAGTGTGGCTGGCTTTATGTTGAGGTCTTTGATCCATTTGGGCTTGAGTTTTGTACATGGTGATAGATAGGGGTCTACTTTCATTTGTCTACATGTTGATATCCAGTTATGCCAGCACCACTTGTTGAACTAATAGATAATTTTAAAAAACTTAGAAGTATACTACAGTAGTTGAATTTGGCTTATCCATAATTTTTTAAAGTCCCTATTAAAGCATACCTTCTTCCTCTTTCATTTGTTCCAGTTTTTTTATTAAATTAAAATTGATTAATAAGCCTCCCATGAGGCTCAGGTCAAAATCCAAAAGGGTTTTGTTTTCCATTGTACACAAATCTGAATGGACATAGCTTTTCCCAGAAGAGAAAGAAGAGCAAGGTGAGCCAAGGGGCTGGGAGATCATTCCATCTGTAAATGCTTGCCACACAAGCACCAAGACCTAAGTTTAGTCCCTAAACCCTGCATAAAAAGGCTGAACATGGCAGTGTAGCCTGTAATCCAAGTGCTGGGGGAAGAGGTCAGAGACAGGCCAGTCCTCAGGAACTTGGGCAACCACTAAATTGGTGAGTTCTGATCAGGCAGAGGCCTTGTTTCAAAACAAGCTGGACAGCTCCTGAGGAACATGCCCTGAGACTGACCTGGCATACATGCTTACACACACCCACAACTGAGATTGTGTCCTTTAGCTCGAGAAACTCTCACAATGTCTTAGGCTAGAAGTGTGGCTCCATACTAAAACATCTGTGAGAACCTGGATTCAGTTCCCAGCATGGACAGGGGACGGGGGTAGGCAATTGAGTAATAAACCAGCCGTCAGCAAGGAAACCACAACCTTGTGTGGCAAACACCGTTTTTTCAACGCTCCTAAACCAAGAATCATGAACCACTGAGAGAGGACTCGATGAAGCCAAAAACTGTGTTAACCCTGAAGGTTATCCTATATAGCCATGTTGGATGAGGTAGTTAAAATCAGGACAGCTGCCCCTACAAAACCAGCTCTCAAGACGAGAGCCCAGAGAAGGCCCTGCTGAGGTCCCATTGTGACTGACTTAGAGAGAGGCACCACATGTTCTGTCACAGATGGGAGCCAATTGGTCTGGGACTCAGACTTTTTTCTGTGGAAATTTGGTAAGTCTGGTGTTTTCTGAAAGTTGGGCCCTCTTGGGTGGAGATATAGGGTCTGAGTTTTCTCTGTAAGTAAGTGTTGTTTTGTCATTACAGAAATGTCTCCACCTGTGAGGTGACCTCTTCACAAACTACCAGCTCCCCTCAGCGATCCAAGCGTGTCAAGGAGAACACTCCTCCACGATGTGCCATGGTGCACAACAGCCCAGCCTGCAGCACCTCAGTCACCTGTGGGTGGGGTGACGTGGCCTCCAGCACCACAAGGGAGAGACAGCGACAGACGATTGTCATCCCTGACACCCCTAGCCCCACCGTCAGTGTCATCACCATCAGCAGCGACACAGATGAAGAGGAAGAGCAGAAACATGCCCCCACCAGGTGAGGCTGTGCCTGCAGACTCTGGGGAGAGAGCAGAGGCATGCGCTGTGCTGTATGAAGCTGAGCTTGATGATTATTTCCTGCTGCCCCCACCTTTACATTTTGTCATGTTCTTAGATCCACAATTATTTCATAAGAGTGACAAGCAACTTTGCCATAGTTGTTCAAAACCAAAATAATTTTGAGTGAGTTTGGCCTTAAAGAGTAGTTACAGTCCCTAAACTTTTGGGAACATGAGACTATAAAAATTGGGCTCCTAACCCAATCTATTTTAACACTTATAAGCTTAAAAAATGCTACCTCAGGCTATTGAATTTATTCCCAGTTGGTCAGGATATCTCTCTAACATTGCCTTGGCTCACTCAGAATTTGAAGTAACTGTCCAATTAATCAGAAATTTCCCTGTGTCTGATTAACCCAATCCTATAAACTGCCAGTTGGCTCTTTACCCAGAGAGCATTACTGTTTATTCCAAAGTAGCAATTGTTCATTTTACTCTGTATGTGCTTCCTGGGTGGAGGGAAGAAATATTTATTGCATTTGCAAGACTGTTAACCTGGCACCAGAGCCTCTTTTATGCACTTAGCAACCAAACCCCAGCAACATGTGCCTTCTTCTTGGGCTGCCAGCTCAGGTGGCTCAGGCAGATGTCCGCTAACCTTCTGTGGCCATAGTTTCACAAGCACACCCTGCTGTTATCTTTGCATTAGGAACAAGGCCAGGGAGGGGGCCTGCCACCCCAAGCCAGAGCTTTCAGTCACCATTGTACTTCCCATGACTGCTTACAAAGTTCCCTGTTCACAATTAGGCTCAAATTGTTGATTGCTGATTGGATATAATGCTGCTAATTATTAATCATAATGTTTTTGATTAGATAATAAATTTTCTTGGTTGAAGTCATTACAAAATGTTCAGCTAGACTGACTATAGCAGTTCCTACAAGATGCAACACTTCCACCTTCCAGGTGAAGTTTAGTGGTCTGAGTTTTCACCAGTAGGACTAGTATGTGTCTCGCTAACATGTCCTTTTTCCTATTGAATGGTTCGGTGTGATCATTAGTGTAGTTTGATAATACATTGTTGTGTTTCTGTTCCTGCCATTTGCTAGGTATCTGAGGGACATAGGGTTGGTGAGGCCAGGCACATGTTTTGTACTCCAGCATCGCTTTACACTCCATCTGCTCATTCCAAGACGGGCCCCACTTTTCTTTGTGATTATAGCCCCAAGTTGAGTCAGTTTCCATCTTTTCAAACCTGAGAATCCCAAGGACTCAGACTCCTTCCAGAGAGGAAGGTTCTTCCGACCTCAGGCTGGCCCCTGGCTTGAGAAGCCTGTGCATGTGTAGCTCTGGCATTCAAAAAAGCTGAGCAGCCTTGAGCACAGCTGGAGAAATGCAAAAGCAATCTAAAGACCTAGCTGTCAGCCAGATTGCAATGTCATTTTTAAAGGCTGAGATCTGAATTGACAGCAACTCTGAACATGAGGGCCCAGGGGAGGATTGACTAGAGGGTAGGAGGACAGGAAGACGATTGTTATCTCTCCGGCAGCCAGAGCCACTAGGGCCGAAAGTGGAGGGCAAGTGGAACAGAGAACTCTTTCCCTAGGAGGAAACATAGCTGAAATGTGTACAGCTTGTGAGAAGTGTGGTGAGAATGACTCAGAGGCTCAAAGGTGGGCAGCAGCCTATGGCGGGGGACATTAGGAGGAATAACCACAAACTGAACCCCGTGACTTTATACAGTAGGAAATATAGGGGACTGCTAGCCTTCACCAAGGAGGGAGAACACGTTAGAGATGCTCTGCTGAGGGGCTGCAGACTGGAGCCACAGGTAAAGGACCACAGCTATCCACTGTGGTAACAAAAAGCTTGCAGAGAAAGACGCAGCAGTGATATTTTCTGCAGAGTTAAATGATTGTTGCCTTAGAAAATGGTTCAATACCCATAAGGATAGGAAAGCCTACTTGAAGAAGCAGCAGCCAAAAGCGCTTACTCATAGAGAAACCACTGTGTAATTGGATCACGTAATTGTGGCTATATTTAACAGTGAGAAAGTAAAGGGACTTAGGATACCTTTTTCTGGAAATCATAATTATCATAAAATTTAACAGAGTGAACATTTACCAGCCCCATCATTGTTAGATATATGTCTGGAACTCCAAGTGTTATACAAATAAGGGCAACAGTCTCTTTGTGAGGCTTGCAGGTAATAAACAAGATGAGACATATACAAATCATTCTAACACAAAGCGGAGCATCTCTAGAGGAACCAGCCATGTACTCAGGGGAGATGAGGGAAGAGAGTTGTAGATTTAAGTGAGGTGACTGATGTGGCAGAGCCTCAAAGGTGAGCAGACAGGGAGCTTCACAGTAGCAAAGCTTATCCAAGAAGATGCAAAATGTTGGAGAAAGTAGATTTGGGCATAAGAGATGGTTTTTGAGGCATTTCCTCTTAGATAGAGATAAAGGCTTTTCAGTGGGCTCTAAGGAGCTCAAGGAAAAGCATTCATCCTAGAAAAGCCAAGTGTTTACTATGTGCACCTAAACAAGAAGGCACTTGACTGTGGGCTCCTCCCTGGTCCAGTCTGAGTACTGGAGACATTTCGTCCCTGTATTCGTTACTTTTCTATTGTGATAAACACCATAGTGAAGGAGACTGAGGGGAATCATAGCAGACCTGCCACTTGCTTCACCCACAGTCTTGTCACTTCTGTTTCCATTCAATAAATGAGGAAGCTAAGGCCCAAGAAAGTCAAATGACTCAGTCAAATTAATAAGGGTTCAAGTAAAAGAATTGGGATTCTTTCAGGAAGTGCTATGCCATTGAAGAAATTATATTATTAATTACTGACAAAATAACTGATTTCTTTTTAGTCACTAGTTTAGCACTTATTGATTCTATCCTGCCTCCTCCTGTAACCAATCCCATGTGAGCATCCAGTGTGTGCACGGAGCTGTAACAGTTTAGAGCACAGGTGCTAGGTAGGTGCTCGTCAGAGTGCTGGGGCTGCCTCAGGACATGGGCGGAATTTTAAATCTCATTGTCGCCGGACATTTTAATAAATGGGCAGAAAACTGAAAATCCAGGGGGCTCTATTCTTTAATTGTTCACTAGCAGACTAAGGAATATTTTTGTCATGGCTAGAGACTTGGCATAAAGACAAAAACTAAACAATAAATACCCCTTTTTCCTGCATTTCTCAGGATTAAGTAGAACTGGTCATATTTTAAATATCTTAAAATATGTTTTTGATGAGATAAGTATTTGATTGTGTTTGTGTCTTCTTTTACTTGGAATCTTCTTGATCATTGTTTATGAGGACATGTCTGTTTATCCAACTCCTCATGCCTAACTTACCTTATGTAGAAACTGTCTTTTGTTTTGTTTTTGTTTTTCAAGACAAGGTTTCTCTGTAGCTTTGGAGCCTATCCTGGAACTAGCTCTTGTAGTCCAGGCTGGCCTCGAACTCACAGAGATCCACCTGCCTCTGCCTCCCGAGTGCTGGAATTAAAGGCAGGTGCCACCACCATCCGGCAGAAACGTTTACAGAAACTGTGACGTACAAACTTCTGTCATAAGGAAACCATTTTAAGTGTGTGATAAAAGTGATTCATTTCAGCTGATCTGCAAGAAATATCTTTGTCCAGGCTTCATTATCCCCACAGCCATTCACTGAGTCACTTGAATGGCTGTCTCTAGTAGGGGAGTTGGGTCACAGATACATCTACATTCCACACTTCATAGTACACAGCAGCTACGTGAGAACTGTTCAGCCAAGGTTGTGAACAATGTCAGCTCTAAGTATCACATGATGTTCTAGATATAAAAGCGATTTCTTAAGTCACTCTTAAACTATTTATATTTTTTTAAAATTTGGGGGACTGTAGTTATTTTGGGGGCTGTAGTTCCTGTTGCTTATCCAAAATGCATAAGCTCTAGGTTCAGTACCCACCCCAAAAAGAGTTGACCCAAGATATTTTGCTTCTTTATACTAAATTGAAAAGGTCGTAAAATTATTCCAGATACATCACAGTCAGAAACTTACAAACTATTGCTAAAATGACTTCTGCCTGAAAAATGAACAACAGGAGGAAGAAAAATAAACACTCATTTATTATTGCCTGAGCAAAAAAAGTCAACCCAATGGCTCACTCCCTTAATCCCAGCACTTGGGAGGCAGAAGCAGGCTGATCTCTGATTTTGAGACCAGCCTGGTCTACAAAGCTAGTTCCAGGAGAGGCTTCTAAGCTGTAGAGAAATCCTATCTCAAAAACCAAAAATTTAAAAAAAAAAAAAGTCAATTCAAACTGAAATTTCTTTGCACTGATACCTATAGCAATGCAAACTCACCGCCCTCCTATATTGGTTCAAGAGCCCCATACAACCATCATCAGAATTCACTCCTGGGCCAGCGACTGCCAGCTAAAGGGCAGGAACAAAGGAAGCAGACTCACAGTGTCCTATAAGGGGACTTTGTTTCAAGCTACAACACACCCTTAAGTTGAAAACTATTTCAGTCTTGTGGGACTTGCACTCAGCTGTGGAAGATCACTGTGTCTTCATCACAGGGCCCCATTCAAAACAGGACAGGGTGCAGAATGGAGAGGCTCAGTGAGTACATCTTGAATAAGTGACACTGTGCCAACCTGTCTATCCCCAACATCTTATCCTAATGCTTTAGTAGACCACAGAGCCACACTAAAGTGTGGCAACCTCCTGGTTACTCCTTACTCTCCACAGGTGGAGCTAGGGGCACCAGAGAGGGTTGGATCCAGCATGGCAGGAATTTGCTCAATGCATAGACTTAGTGTGATTGGCTACCCAGTCAGCTGAGTCAAACTGATTTAGGAAATGGATAAGTGAACCACTGAAGAAGGGCAAGAAAGCCTGCACCTCCTTCCAACCCCATTTCTGATGTCCTACAAAGTAGTCATGTGAAGGATGACCTTAATGTTGACAGACATGTGAGTATATACATACAGGCGTAAATAATCAGATAATATTGTTTGAATTGCATGTATGTACCATATTGAATAAAGTTGTGGGGACTGGGAGATAGCTCTGTTGGGTCCCATGCAAGCATAAGGACCTGAATTTGAACCCCAGAACACATATGAAAAGTTGTGTATGGTAGTGTGTGCTTATAACCCCAGCCCTGAGATTACAAAGACAGGCAGATCCCTGGGACACAACAGCTGACTAACCTAGCCAAGCCTACTTGGCAAGTTCCAGGCCAAAGAGAAACCTTGTCTCAAAAAACAAGATGGACATCTCCTGAAGAATGACACCTAAGGTTGACCTCTGACCTCCATACGTAGGCATGCATACACAAATGCACATACACAAAACAGTAAACAAACAAATTTAAGGTATCTTTTCTTATACTAATAGCTAAACTAAAAGCTACATGGCATCAGAGGAAGCACTTTGGCCCACAAGCCTTGGTTTCTCATCCTTCTCCCACTAGGGGCAGGTTAAAAGTAATCCACCGTGTATTTCTGGTTGAGGGCCTTAGAACAGAGAGGGCATGGAGACAAAGCAGTAAGGCTAGCTGAACCCTCCTGTCTTATTTCCTTCAACTGGGAAACTGCATGCAAACCACCCCATGCCCAAAGAAAACCGCTGCTAGCAAATGGGTCCTGGGGAAACCAAGTGGGAGAGTTTGCCTCAGTTTACCTGTCCAGTGTTTGTTGGAACCTCTCGGAGAGGCAGAGGGCTATGTAGCTTAGTGATTAAGACTGCAGATGCTTTGACCTTGGGCAAGCAAGCGACTCAAGCTCTCCTTGTTTTCAGTTCCTTTACTGTAGTTGTGCTGTGAGGGCTGAAGGAAGTAACACATGTACAGCACTTTGACTATACTTGGTTATATATCCAGTGTGTGTTGTCTCATTTGGTCATCAGTGTTGTAATGGAAGAATAGGTTTGCTTTTGTTTTTTTCACATATAGCATTTACTCTGAAGTTAGGGGAGAGAAAGGAATCATGGAAAGTTTATTGGAGGAGATGAATTTTGACCTTGCCCTTGAAGGATGAAATTGATTGAGATTAGCGAATAGAAATCAGAACCACATTCCAGAGAGGATCCTACAGGGATGGGGTCAGAGGCTTGCATCTGATCCTCAGGCTATATTTTCTCCTTTGTGGCTCATTTCTATACCTCATAGTTCCTTATTTCCTTTCATCATTTTAAAATGATGAAAATCATCCATTGCCATGACAACACAATACAGTCGTGAGCTCTTGCTGCTTTGCTTCTTATTCAGAAGTGGTGTCTGTCAAGGCCATTTGAGCAAATATTTCTTATTCCCCTCCTATCGCTGTCTCTCTCACTTCCATTAACCAGCTCAGAGTGGGATTGATAAGCTGTCAATAATAATTAGAGACAATGGTAGAATAAATCCCAGTAGTATTGACATAGAAGAGCCTGAAGAACTCACAGTGGCAATCTCAGATGTGTGCTTGGTTTTTAAAGTGAGCCATTTAGCAGCTTCCCATTGTTCTCTAATCTGGATAGTATATTTACATAGAGCACAGACATTTCTAGCAGTAGACAAGATTAGAAACAGAGTTATCAAACTAATTCACCTTTCCTAAACCTGTCGTATATTCATCCAAGAAGATATAATATTATGCTGTGCCATGTGGTTTTGCTTGTTAGTCATGGGGCTTCCCAGATACAAACAAAGGGATGGGCCTCATGTGGAGTTTGAGGGCTTTTCTCTCCCCTCCTCCACAGATAGCAGGACACTGACATGCACCACTCGCTGCCCGCCAGATTCCTGTCGTGAAGCTGGCCCTGAGTCCTCACAGGATCCAGCCACGCTTCCAGCTCCCACAGGACTCTGCCCAGAAAGCCTTCCTTCAGTGGCAGCATGCTGATTCATGAGGTAGTTCACTGTGCCTTCAGAAAATTCCAGGGACTGGAAAGAATTTAGCTGCATTAAGCTGGAGATTCTTTGGAATCTGCAAGTCTTGAGTTATCGGCTCCAAATGGGCACAATTTGGATTGTGTTTGAGTTGAGATTAGCCAAAATCAGTATCGTTTGCTTCACTTGCTCCCTTTCTAAATAACTGATGGCCTAAGGAAAGGAGGCTCAGCAGGAAGTGACCAGGACCATGCTTATGTGTAAGGTCCTCTCACTAAGGAGATTTGGCTGCTCTTGACAGGTACAGTAGACTGGATTTATTTTGACTGTCTTTCATAGTAAACCTTCGAGGGATAGTCAGAACAGGCCCTTTCATACTACAAATACTCTCTCCCACTTCCCCTAGTAATTTCAGACTGGGTTGGAGCTGGACGGATGATATAGGGCCGTGGCTCCTCAGGCCAGCTGTAAAGGGACAGCAGAGCAGAACTAGAATGTCCTTTGCAGGGGCATCGAGAGCCAGCCTCTGTCTTTGCACGAGTCCACCTCCTATAGATCATGCCCCTGCAGCAGAACATATTCCCATTTCAGGAAATGGTAAGTGGAGCCACTGTGTTTGGGTTATTTAATCAAGTACAAGTGACAGTGACCGAAGCCCTAAGTTGGGAACAGAACAGCATGCCTCCTGCATCCCCTTGGGAACTTGCCTGGAGTGAATCCTTGGCTCCATCCCTAGTTGTGGGAGCACTTTGTACCTATGCTGGTAGGAAGGAGACCCCCAACAACAGGACAACAGTGTCCTGCTCAGGACCAGCAGCCTCCATTGACCACTCCCACCACAGGAAAGAGCAGCAGGTCCTCGTCCCTCCTCTTTCCAGGGTCAGGGACCTCTTCCCAGGCACTCACTTTGTAGTTCTTGCAAGAGGTCTCAGTTACTTGTGGCCCTGAGATCTGCTGAGCACTGCTGCTAGAGGACCCAAGGCTACATCCTGTGGATTTCTTGTTGTGGATAAGCCCATGGGCTTTTTAAAATTAGAAAAATTCATATACTATACAATTCACCCATTCACTGTACACAGTTCACTGGGAGATTGCACATTTGTTTTTTAAATTATGATAAAATATGAAAATTTCCATTTTAATCATTCGGGGACACTGACTGTCACCATTATCTATTTCTAAAACTGACATTCCAGCCCGATATTCTATACCCATTAAATAATTTGACATTTTTCTCTACTTACCCCCCAGACCTCTGGTATCTATAATCTATTTCCTTTTTGTATGAGTTTGCCTATTCTAGATATTTTGTGTGTTGAATCATGCAAAATTTGTTTCTGGCTTATTTTATGAGATACTTCCAGAGTTCATCAATGTTGTAGTACATATCAGGACTTCACTCAAGGAGTCGGAGAGATGGCTGAACAGTTAAGAACACATACTGCCCTCCCAGAACCTACATGAGGAAGCTCACAACCTCCTGTAACCCCGGTTCGAGGGCATCCTGACACCTCTGGCTTCTGTAGGTACCTGCACACACATACACATATACACACACACACAACTAAGAACAAGAAAAATATTAAAAAAAAAAAAAAAGACTTCACTTTTCGCTCAACCTCTTGACTGATGAGAATTCCACAGTATGGGTATGCAAGGTTTCGTTTATCCACTCACACACTGGCCAGTGCTTACATTGTTGTTCTCTCTTGGGTGTTGTGAACAGCACTGCTGTGGCCATTGAGCTAATAATCACTGTTTGAGTCCCATCTCCATGTCCTGTGATAACATGCCTAGGGATGGAATTGCTATGGTAACTCTGTGTTGGGCTTTTTTAAAATGCACGTGGACCTCTGGATTTAAACCATTACAAGTGAGGAATGGGGGTCTTTATTAGTTAAAATGTACCTGGTTCTATCTGTTAATGTGAAGAGCTGCAAATGTATGTGACCAGTTCATTCCTTGCCTTCTTTTGGGTTCTTAACAGTTATCGTCTGGAAACCCGTGTGACAGTTAATCATGGACGGCTTTGTGACTCCCTGATTCTACCTGGTTATTTTAAAGCTTTTACTGTTTGAGCTCGTCACGATGTTATACAGTCTCCCACTGAGCTTTTCATCTTCTTGAGGACAGAGGCATGTTTCTGTTTCTTTGTGCAGCTATTCCCTGTGGCACTGACTGTGTAGATCTCCAAGATTCCAAACTAATGACATGTCATTTCTTTCCTCTCAATCTTCTGGCTCAGCACAGACTAGAGAAGAACTTCTTCAGCAAGCCCTTCCCTCATAAACCTTGTGCCTGATGAGGTTTTGTGCAGTACTTGCTTTCCCGTGTTATCTCAGGTAGCACAGATGATGAGAGCACAAGTGGACTATCCTTTATCCTAAAGGCTTGGAACGCCAGGTGTGGTGCTACATCCGTTTAATCCTAGCACTCAGGAGGCAGTCTGGACTGTAGAGTGGAACCCTGTCTTTAAAAAGGCCCAAGACAGGGCCTGCCCAGGTCTAAGCAAATGGGGTCCCAGCACCAAGAGGGAAGTAGACACAAACTCAGAAGCTATTTCCAATTGACAACCACTCAGAAGAAGAATTAGTTCTCCAGTGGAGTCTCACTGGGGATATAAACCACACTTATGGGCAGAATCCATGCCCAGCACTAGATTTGCCAACTTTAAACCAACTCTGCGGTATTTCTAGAGGACTTTTGTCTCCGTGGTTTGTCTAAGCTTTTTTTTTTTTAACCTTACAAGTCTTTTTCTAGAGAGAAGGGCCATATCTCTGCATCTATATGTGTTTGTGTGTGTGTGTGTTGGCTCTTTTTTTCTGCTTTTTTTTTTTTTTGTCCTATTCAGATTTGTTTGGTTGGTTTGGTTTTGGTTTTGTTTTTTAGTTGCCTAATGAGAAAGAGAAAGAAGAAGTGTGGATTTGGTTGGGTGAAGGGGTAGGGAGGATCTGAAAGAAGTTGGGGGGAGGAAAAACCATGATCAGAATATATTATATGAAAAAATCTATTTTAAATAAAAATTAAAATTATTTTTAAGAAGATTTGAGATGAAAAATGTTTCAGATTTTAAATTTTCCCATGTGCATAACCTCTAAAGGGAATTTTATTTTTAATATGTCTGCTTTTTGACCACAGCCTTTCATATCAGATCAGACATGGGATTTCCCACTTGTGATACCATGTCAGCACTCAAACATTTTTAGATTTGGGAGCATTTATGATTTGGGGTTGGGGAAGCTCATCCTATATAATAATAGTGATAGTTCACCTGATGAACTACATACATATGTCACGCAGTATTCCTGTCTCACCAGTCCCAAGAACAGCCTGATACAGGTTCCTTTTTTTTTTTTTTTTTTTTTTTTTTTTTTTTTTTTTTTTTTGGTTTTTCAAGACAGGGTTTCTCTGTGGCTTTGGAGCCTGTCCTGGAACTAGCTCTTGTAGACCAGGTTGGGCTTGAACTCACAGAGATCCGCCTGCCTCTGCCTCCCGAGTGCTGGGATTAAAGGCGTGCGCCACCACCGCCCGGCCTGATACAGGTTCTTTTGTTACCCATATCATTGCTGTGCAGACATCTAAATCCCTCTAAAATTGATGCTTTCCAAGGCCCTGTCATCAGCACATACTGAAGTTAAACATCTGACTAGAAGCCCATGTTCTAACCCACAATCCTGCTAGGGACCTCCTGTCCTAAACAAAGAAAGAATAGGGGTAGGCCACAAGAGGAATGGTCCAGCCCTGGCATCACTGTGCTGGGTATCAGGAGTGGGGGCAGGTCCCCCAGAGTCTTCACCCACTGTCTGTCCAACCTCTGTAGGTCTGCAACCCTGCTGACCTTCTACTAGCCTCTGCCTTGTTGCTTTTGCAAGTGCCCACTTCCCTACTCTCCCTCAAGTCACAAAAACTCATCTTGGAAAGAACCTGTCCTGGGTCTGTGGCATTAGTCAAGACTCCTGGGGTGGGAGGGTCATTGGGAACCCTATCAGATTCTATAGATACCAGCCTTTTCTCATATCGGATTATCTGGAAAGTGGCCATCTTGTCTAGGCAGTTGTTATTTCTTAAAAATAACTGATCAGTGTACAAAAATGGATGAACATCCATTTTTAAAACCTTGCATGATCCGCAGTAAGTTCCACATCGGTCATCCCCGCAGCCTATCACCAAGCCACAAGCAGATGGAACTGGTTCCCAGAGGAACACAGGAGCATAAAGCTCTGAAAAAAGCAAGTGCTGGCCAAGAGCCGCCCAAGCCAGCTCTTCCCTGCTTGCCATTAAAGTCCCAGTGATCTACTCCCTAGTACATTAGCACACAGGAGACTTGCCTTTAGAGCTCAGGACAGTGCTGTCTCCTGACCTTGGCCTAGAGTATGGGAATTCTGCAGGAAACCAGGCCATCCCTAAAAATAGCTACCCAGGGGTCCTACATAGCATGAACACAATCACCCAAATTCAACTCAATTTCTGTTTCTCAGTTTCTGAATGATGATGCTAAGATCTTCAGAGTCTCACTCAGTCTGTCCCTCCACCAGCATCCTGGATCACTGGACCCCTCTTCCCTTCCCGCTTACACTCTGCTGATTCTCACAGGCCCAGAGCCCAGAGTCAGGGCCATTTCCTTTCCAAGCTGGTCCTCTGCCTGCCAGGTTCATTCGGGTTATGTTTCCTTGCACAGACAAACTCCAATTCTAGTGGTCAGAAGGGTTGCCGCCAAACTCTTGAATCTATCTCGTGGGGACAGCCCAGGTCCATCTGTGATTGTCTCACTCAGCGTCAGTGTGCCTAGTACCAGGCCCAGCCCTGCTCTGCCTGCCTTCCCATGTGCTCTGGTGCTGTTTGTCTCACCTCACGCCAGCCCAGCCAGCCCATAGTTCTAACTTCTCCCTTTAACTTTGCAGCACGGTCTCCAAGCAGAGGAAAAATGTCATCAGCTGTGTCACAGTCCATGATTCTCCCTACTCCGACTCCTCCAGCAACACCAGCCCCTACTCGGTGCAGCAGCGCACAGGGCACAACACCACCAACACCCTGGACACTAAGGGGGGCCTGGAGAAGCACTGCTCTGGCAACCCCCGCACCATCATCGTACCCCCACTGAAGACCCAGGCGAGTGAAGTGTTGGTAGACTGTGACAGCCTAGGGCCAGGTAAGCGGGGCCTCAGCAAGCCTAGCATTCCCTGTTTTTCTTGTTTTCTGCTGTTAGAAATGCTAGTACTAGTGAAGCAGAAAGTGCCTAATGATTTCAGATCATCTATATTGTACACACAGTTCTGTCCAAGCAGCCACAGCGGGGCTCTGTCTATATCATAGACTATACCATATTCCACAGAGAATGTTTTCCTTTTGAAATAGGAAAGCTTGACTGTCTTCATGGTGGCTCTGCATCTATTATGGTTGATGAATAAACAATGAAAGCACCCAGGTTCCTGTCAGCTGGTTTGGGCATTCCTGACATCTTTCTAGGGGCCCTATGGTAGAGCAGGTGTCCTGTGAAGGGAGCACTTCCTCTGAGCTTCCATATAGGGGTCAAGGACCTTTAGCAGGACTTCCTTAGGCACAGAGATAGGAGCTGAGCGCATTTCTCTCAGCTTTGTTTAAAGAATTAACATTCCATAAGACTTATTCTGAAAATTGAGCCCTGGCAGGAAGCTGGTGAGCTGAGCCTTCGAAATCAGTTCAGTGGTTCACTTTGATTTCACTCAACAACATCTCTTCAGTGTTTCCTTCGCTCAGGCTCACATAGAAGAATTGGGGGACTAAGCCATAAGAGTCTGCCTGTCCTTCTGCTACATGTCATCAACCACTATCAGGCCAGGTAGCATCTTCATGTCAGGAAGGGACACACTGTTAAGCTTTGCTAAACATTAAAGCTATTGTTACTTGATAGAGACCTCCCGTCCATCACCTGACATGGCAACAGGAGACACCTGAGGTTACCCTGGAAGATTCTTCTTTGTTGGTTACAACTTGTCAGGCCGAGAAGATACAGGCTGCTGAGGTCTGCCACTCAAGGTGCAGAGTAGAATTCGAGATGAGATCTCTGGGACTTTTCCAGTCCCCTGATGTAGCCAGCCTGCAATACTATCCCAATGCACACAGCGAGCCTGTGACCAGCCCCCCTTTCTTACGCCAAGAACTCTGCCTAAAAGGAAATGGAAACTGGCTTGGGCTTTTTTCTCCCTCGCCATCTGACTGGGGGTGACCCATGTTTGGTAGGCCTTGCCAAACACTCTCCGTGGCCCTAGCTACCTTCTTCAGAAGACAGGTTCATTAAGTATATCTGCCTGGCACCCTGCCACTGCTGCTCATTTTTGTATCCTAACTGCTCCCACAGTCTGTGGGTTGATACTAGTTACAAAGTCCATGATCTGGGGTGAGAAGCAGAGTGTGGGGCCCTCAGGAGGCTGCTGAGCTGCTCACTAAGGGGATGGCACATGGAATGAACCCACAAGGACTTAATAGAACTGGTCTTCATGATAGCTCTACAGCTACTATGATTTCCAAACTAAGGAACTGGAAGAACACACAGAGGCTCTCAGACTAGCCCAGGGCCATGCAGCTGGCCTCTTGGGATCTGCTGCTAAAGCTTGTCTGTGCTTAAGCACATTTGTGCATACACACTGCTTGAATGAGGATCTGTTCCCTCAACCACAGAACCTACATTAGGATGGTGATGACCCCTTGCCACCTCATTCACCTTTGCAAAAGAAATCACTGCCTGAATCTCTTGACCCCCTTCCCCTTCAGGACCTCTCTGCATCCAGGGCTCTTCCACCCTGACAGCTTGACTAGCTCTGAGCCAGTCCCTCATCTTGTCACCACAATAAAGGTAACAGGTGGAACAGCAGGCTCTTTCTAACATTGTCATTTAGCAGATCCAGGCTGTAGATCTCTTGAACTAATTGATGCTCCCTCTAACATAATCCCTACAAAGTTTCTAGGATGCTGAGCTAGAGCAGAGACCAGCAGGGACAATTTCAGCACACAAGCTCCTGATGCCCAGAGACAAAGGAAACTCTGCTGACAGCCAAGGCATGCAGCTTGGTTTGACCCCACGTCTAGTCCTCAGAAACCCAGGTTTGGGCTGGGTTTTGAGAATCTCACTGACTTAGCTTGGGCACCGAGTCCTAAATGTCATTTGCTCCACTAGCACCTGGCTGCCTCTGGATTCAGCTCAGTACACTAAGTCTCAGGCACTTCCTGAGGGACTATGATGCAGTGGATAGGTGGAAGAGGTCTTGGTTGCCAGTGCACAGTCAAATTTAGGAACCTCTTTCTGGGAAATCTTCCTTTACTTGAGGCTGGGAGTCTCTTGAGAGGTAGTATGGTCCCTCTGCCTTCTGCATACGCCACGATCTGCTGTCCTGAGGTTTCCAGTTTCGCTTTGTCCTTCTCCTGGAGCCAATGTCTTTGATGAACCTCTTCTCCCATCATCAGTGGCAGTGGCTGCCTTGGAGTTCACAACACTGACTTCATTGACCTGGAATTTGTCAAAAAGTTGATCCAGCCCAGGTCACTCAAAGGCCCCACCTTTTATTTTACATGGTTCCTTAATGTGTAGTACCATCTATCCTAAGAATGAGCTATAGACCTGATTTTAGTCAATTCCAGGGGTTTATTGCCTTTCTCCCTGAAAGCAACATCTCTCTCCCCTTGGGCAAAGCTCTCCTCAGGCTTGTTAAGAAAATCAACACCACCCATTTGCACCTGTCTCATGTAGCCCATCTCCCAACTGGCATTACGTTCCTGCCTAGATTGGCACTTGGTTGGCCTGGGGCAGTGGGAGGCAGGCTGTCCTTCAACCTCCCAACCAAAGTCATTTTCTTCTCAATTAATCCTTCTTTGTTCTTTAGCTCTTAAGGGGTACAGTTAAAATGTTAACTCTAGCTTTTAAACCATATGACACCAGTAGTACAATTCACAGGTTTCTTTTGTTCCTGCAGGCCTTAGAACAGAACACAGAGGAAGTGTCAGGGACCTTCTCCCCCTGCCCCATGTTTGTCCAGGCTCTTGTACAGCTTTTCATCTGGAGACATGCAATATCTCCTCATGACTGTGTGTCTACTTGTTGCTTGCCTATTGTTGCCTCTTGGGTATTGTTCAATCAAGAGGCTATAGCCAAGCCAGATGTGGCGATGCACATCTATAATACCAGCGCAGAAGAAGGAGAGACAGGAGGATTACAAGTTTGAGGGCAGCCTGGGTTACAGAATGAAACCCTATCAAAAATAAAAGGGGTGAGAAGAGGGTGATGGCCTGTCAGTTTAGGTGTTCTCCTTTGCAAAGCACCACTCTTACTTTATTCTGGGGGTGAACGTCTCATCCCTGCCCAGCTACGCAGTTCAGGCCTATCCTGCCCAACCGTTAGCACCTCCCTGCATCCCCTGCCCCTGCCTCTGCCTCTTGCCTTTATGCTCTGCGATGCCTCCTGATCACCATTCTCACCCCATCTATTCCTGGGTGGCACATGGTCACAGTACCTAGCAGGCAGCATTGTGCTTAGAACATATTGACTAGGTTAAGACAGCAGACTCCAGTAAAGCTCTGGGATCCCTTAATCAGGCACTTAGAGCCATCTAATATGGGCATTGCCTTTCTTAATCTTCTACCCATTAAGGCTGTGATCTTCCCACTGAGCAGCATCAACACCCAGACTGTGCTAGAATGCAGACTCTCCTGCCACCCCCAGCTGCATTGACCCAAGTATAGAGCTACCTCCTGGCTGGGCAGAGTCTCTACATTGTCAGTAACATAGGAACAGTTGTTATGCCAGCCATATTCTGTTCTCAGGCTGTTCCCTGGGAGAGCTAGTCTCATCCTGCCTTGGGTCAGGAGATCTGCTGGGCTATTGGAGCTTCCGCTGTTCACCCTAGTTGTTTGTTAGGGCCAACCATGGACGTGATCGCATCTCATCCTCTTGGCAACCCAGGAGGCAGCCAGTCAGGCCTCCTAACTTCCACACACTCCAGGTAGAGGACCAGCGTGGGGTCCAGCTGGGCCTGTGCCTTTACCCTTGGTTGTGTTACTCCTGTCTCCCTCGTTTGCTGCTCCAACCCACTATGCAGCCAAGGGCCAGAGCCCAGCTGCCTCTCCAGAGTCAAGACGAATGCCTGACCAGGTCAGGGGACTGAGTGGTCTATGCCTGGGCAGTGTCAGGAACATGTCCTTCCTGGAAGACTGCTGTTTACAGGGAGGGAGCAAGCACATCTTCTCAACAGCCAAGGACATGCCCCTGACCTATGACCTGTTGATCCTCCCGCAGCGGTCAGCACCAGTCACCATTCATCCTCCTTCAAGTCCAAGTCCTCCAGCACCGTGACCTCCACCAGTGGTCACTCTTCAGGGAGCTCATCAGGAGCCATCGCCTACCGGCAGCAGCGGCCAGGCCCCCATTTCCAGCAGCAGCAGCCCCTCAATCTCAGCCAGGTAAACCTCGACAGCACAATGCCCTAAGTGGCCTTGATAGCTTATTCCTACGCTAGACCAATGCTGGGAAAGGTGGTAACACTGGTTGGTTCACCCAAAGCCAAGTGATAGAGTACTTAGTGGCATGGTGCCAGAGCTGACCTGCTGATCGCAGGGCCCAGCAAAAAGTAAGCATAGTGTCCTGCCATTGCATTGGGTCACCAGACTAGCCCTGAAGTTGCCTCGCTGCATGGGGTCCTCATAGTCAGTGCCTCAGACCCATGGAAAGAGTACCCTAGGACACACATGCCCCAGTGATTTGGGTTCTCTGCAGAAGAGAGGGCTCTTTGCTTGGACTGGTTCTGGAAGTCCCCAGTTTTAGAGTGAGATGTCACAGCGTGTGGGAAAGCCGCCACTCCTCAGAGATCCCACTGGCTTTGCTCCGGACCGGCCAAGCATCACCCTAGTCTGCTGTCTGGCCAGTCAGATGTCACTTTCTCATTTCAGACAAATTTTTATGTTCTCTGCTTTTTTTTTTGTTTTTTTTTTTTTTTGGTTTTTTTGGGGTTTTTTGTTTGTTTGTTTTTTGAGACAGGGTTTCTCTGTAGCTTTGGAACTTGTCCTGGAACTAGCTCTTGTAGACCAGGCTGGTCTCAAACTCACAGAGATCAGCCTGCCTCTGCCTCCCAAGTTCTAGGATTAAGGGCGAGCACCACCCCCGCCGGCATGTTCTCTGCTTTTAGGGGAAGCATGTGTTGTCAGTCTTACTTCCCACTCTGTCCCTCCTCCTTCCCCTCCTCCCCTAACACCGTCCCTCTACGACGTTTCCTTCTCAGGCTCAGCAACACATGGCTACAGACCGCACTGGGAGTCACCGTCGGCAGCAGGCCTACATCACTCCGACTATGGCCCAGGCTCCATACACCTTCCCACACAACAGCCCCAGCCATGGCACTGTACACCCCCACCTGGCTGCAGCTGCCCACCTCCCCACCCAGCCTCACCTCTACACCTATACCGCGCCCACAGCCCTAGGCTCCACTGGCACCGTAGCCCACCTGGTGGCATCCCAAGGTTCAGCACGCCACACTGTGCAGCACACTGCCTATCCGGCCGGCATCATCCACCAAGTCCCCGTGAGCATGGGGCCCCGGGTCCTACCCTCACCCACCATCCACCCCAGTCAGTATCCAGCCCAGTTTGCCCATCAGACCTACATCAGCGCCTCGCCAGCCTCCACCGTCTACACTGGATACCCACTGAGTCCTGCCAAGGTCAACCAATACCCTTACATATAAACACTGGAGGGACCCGCAGGGAGGGGTGGAAGAGCTCCCAACAGACCTGAGGAGCTGGGGTTTTATACTGCAGGTGCCGCACACAAACAATGCAATGGGGCAGGGAGGGGGGACAGTTGGGACACAAATGAAACTTGAACTAGGAAGTGGGAGGACTTGGAGCAGAGAAGAGAACCTTTTAAAAGGAAGGGGTTAAGGAGTGGGAAATCTATGCTTTTTATTTTAAAGAAGAAAAAGGAAAAAAAGAAAAAGAAAAATATTAGTAACAAAAGAGGAAAAAAAGAAAAAACTCAGCTCACAAACCCATTCTGCACCAAACTGGAAAGGAAAAGAAGAGCTACAGGAAGATTCTGGAAGCAAGGGGCCCCAGTTTTTGAAGAACTTTATGAACTTTTTAAAGATTATTTTCATATGGCAGCAAGTGACATTGAAGAATTTGCTGTCAGGGACACCTGATATGGAAATCCAATAGATTTTTAATTAATTGAACATGAAAATTAGGGATTTTTCCAGAACTCCAAAAGGGTCAACACCCCTTTCAAATATCAGGCCGTGGCCTGAGGAGGCTCATATTTGGGGGTTGGTCTGGGGTTGGCAAAGTCCATTTCTGGCTCATTCATCAGGAATAGTGGGGTCAGCCAGACTGATGGAAGACCCCTCAGGAGAGGGCAGGTTTCCTCTTTTGGGGCATTCTGGATAAATCTCTAAATAATGTTATTCCTCAGATATCATAATAATGTATGTTGCAGTCTTTAATTTTTTTTCTTTTCTGTGATTTTTTTTTTATCTTGAATCAACCCCTAGTCGTGTAGCATAGGGCTAGGTCGTCACGGACACCCCGGTAGAATGTAGCACTCTGCACCCTCGTTTCCTACCTTGTGTTCAACTCCAGCGATACCAATAGACTATTCCTCAATATAATTGCACAAAACAAGTGACATAGCTAGCATAGGCATGGAACCAATGTGGTGGTCTAGGTGAACGAGTGGGTATGCGTGAGCACGTGTGGGTGTGAGCGGGGCTGCCACCCTCCCCGTGTGTCCCTTGGCACCGCCGTCACAGCCCTTGCAGTCTTGATTTTACATCATTCCCTCCTAGTGCCTTAACGACCGACAAACAGACAGACAGACGTGGTGAAGGGTTTACTTCCACTGGTACTCCAAGAAACTGGCTGGGGCAGGTCAGATATGTTCTCAGCTCTTTTGTTAAGCTGATAAGAGTATTTTACTTGGGTCTTTTTTGTTTTTGTATTGTTTTAATGTCATGTGGATTGTCTTTCCTGGGCTCATTGTGAGCAGAAGGATTTCAAAGAAGCTTGTATAACTAAAAGAGGAGAGCCATGGATCTCAGGAGAGGTGTAAGAGCCAGATGGGGGACACTGGTGACAGCTGATTCTTCTGAGTTTTCCTCTGAGGACAGAGGTCCAGAGAGACTCCCCACCCTGCCCTAGCTCTGCCACACATGGCCTGAGGGCGTCTTAAGGATGTCAGCTTCACCAGGCAGCTGCCTCAGCCTCCAAACCCACCACCCGCTTCCTGGAAACATCTGCGGAGAGGCAGGAGACCTGGTCCCATTTCTGCTTCCTTCCCCGGTCCCTCCCTCCCACAGAAGCCTGGTAGTCTCAGACACACCCACCTATCTCTCCACCAGCTTCAGGGACTGCAGCCCGCCACTGCTAAGTTTGCTGTTGCTTCTTTCCTGAAATTAACCTAGGTCTCCCAGTCCACTTGGATCTCTGCCTTTCAGAGAGATGAGCAGGCAGAGGGGCTGGAGGACATTTGGGAAAACACTCCCATGGACAACTAAGCCTCAAAGAAATCTGCCCTTCACCCTCTGCATTCTGGATGTTTTCTCCAGTTTTGAACAGTGAGGTGGGTAGGAATTTTCTGTTCCTACTGAGAAACTCTGAAGCCATGGAGGTTGGAGACCAGTCAGGTCCAGAATGGGACATCGTAGCATGGTATGGATTGTTTGAGCTTGGTGTGCGTCCTAGCTAGCCCCTAATCCACATCTTCAGGTAGAAGGTTTGTGGTCAGCAGTCCAGCCTTCCCAGTATCCCTCCCTGTCTTCCCTCTGCAGGCCCTGAGCAATCTACTGTGAAAGACTTTCCTCATGAGACCTGCCTTCCTTCAGTAACGAAGCTTACTTAGCTTTTAGCTGTGAAAAACTCTGGAAACTTCCCCACCCATCAATTCTTGTAAAGTCCCCCTACTGGATATGTCTTAGTGCACCTTTGGCCAAAAAGAAGAGATGCTAGAGTCTGGCAAGGCCTGACCCACCTCCAGCCAAGGACTAGCTGGAAGCATAGTGAATGGGACAGGCTTGCAGTAGGAAGCTGCATCCTTGTCCTAATCAGAACCACTTTAGCCCAAGCCTGGCTTTAGCTGAAAGTGAAACAACAGGAAAAGTCAGTTTAAAGTGGGGTGGGGATCAAAGCCTTTGGAGAACCCCTGAGCCAGAGGCTCCTAGAGCCTCACCAGCATGGAAACCCATCTGTCACATAGCTTCCAGCAATCAGATGGCAGCAGTTTCCCGTGGGACCTTCTTGTACTAAGTCGCCAGGCAGCTAGTCCTGACTGGAAGTGGGCCTGCCTTTGCCTTGCTGTGTGGCAGCATCTGGAGGGCCAGTGTGGTCCAGAGCTGGTCTAGGGGAAGGATGACTCTGTCCCTCCATCTCTTGTCCGCTGACACTGAAGCGTCTCACTCTTCCACCCATTGTGTCCTTTCCCCTTCTCCTTCCAGACCAACCATGAATGTTCCTTGTTGCTCATAAAGTTAGTTTTATCGTACTGATTATTTGTGTTATTGCCACTGTAATTATGATCATTATCACCTTGTTGCTATTTTAGTCAGGGTGTGAAGTACACATTTATTCCAAGTATCTTTGTGTTTTCTTCGTAATATGTAAATTTGTTTTATTATAGCTGTGAGCATGTGAGTAGACTAGAGGGACATACAGATGTCCATGTCCAGTCTTGTCTTAGGGAATGGAGAAAAAAGAAGGAAAGAAGGCTCAGGAATTAGGAAAAATTGTTTCTGTCATCTCTGTCCCATAGAGAGCTGCAAAGAAGGCTACCGCAAAGCAGAGATTTGGATACAATGGGTCCTTCTTGCATGGCCCAGCTGGGTACACAGCCACTGTTTTGGGCCTTTGGCAGTTTCTCCCACATCTTCTGTGCTCTCCTCCGTGTCTGAACTACTGACCAGATTTCAGCCTGCCTCACACCTGACAGTTAGCATAAAGAGGCCCCTCTCTTAAAGCTGCCCTCGACCTTTCCTTACCTGTAATTTCTCCTCTCACTCGGCTTAGCTCTTTCAATGCAGAGACAGTGGTTCCACCCAGAAGCCATTAGGTGTAGTGAAGGTGATGGGCAGCCTCACTCTGTCCTTCTGCTCAGTTGCCACCCTTCCCATTTCCCTAGTGTGCTTCTTTCCCAGACGTCTTCCTAGCACACACAGTACTAGGGAGTCAAGTTAAGGAATGAGACATAAGAGAACCCCACGCAGAGTCCAGCAGCTGCTCAGATACTGCAGGATTCCTTCTAAATCACTGGCAAGTGAAGGGCACAGTGGGACTTGTGGCCACCTCCTTCCTGGGCTCTAGCTGTGCCCTTCAGTGCGTTCATTGTGGTGATGGGTGTGTAGATGTTACCCACTGAAACAACCAGGCCCCCAGTGAAGGAAGTTCCCCGAACAGAAGATAGCCACTCCGCAAACCTCCATTCCACTCCCACGCCTCCCCTGATCTCAAGTCCATGTACAGGAGTCACACAAGACCCCAGCCAGTTAGCACCCTCACCTAAGTTCCCAAGGTGCTCAGCACCTCATCCCTTTGCAAAGATGGAAGAAAGGCTGCTGTCCTTGGTACCACTCTCAGTGGAAGGAGGCCACTTAGTCCTTAGTAGACCATGTGTCCCCGTGCATCCTCTGGGCCTTCTCTAGTGAAGAAACGCTGCTCAGCTTGAGGAAGATGAGAAGGAAACAGGTTCGTGGCACCTCGTGACCCTCAGGTCAGCAGACTCTGCTGCTCGCTGGGTTCTTACTGACCATCTGGGCCTTGGCACCCAGGCCTCTGTGTCAGTATGTCGGGGTGATGTTTTAGGAAAGCAGATGAGCAGGCCAGTGGGTAGGCAAGGCTGGTGTTCATGTCAGTTAACCCTGTGAAGTGGATGTGGTTGGTGTGGTTCAGAGGAAAAGGGGTGGGGGTGGCCCAGTGTCCCCTGGACTGTATTCGAGTTTCTCTCCTTCCTGGTGGCAAAGTTGTTTTCTGCTATAAAAGCCAACTTGGCTTTGTTCTCTTTGCCTCTAAGGACTGGAGCTGACCGACCATTGTGGGGAGCAGGTCAGGAAGGGAGGTCAGTACAGCTAATAGGACTTCCCTGGACCAGCTCTCGGGAGATGCAGACACTTTTGAACGGTGTGGTGGGGGAATGCAAATGCGTTGGCTGACTGTAGTGAGTGGAGTTAATGTTGAGGAAGCTTAAGGAAGTATTCCTGGTGGTTCATGGTAGTAAGGGTGATTGGGTCCTCACTCTGACCCTCCCTCCCCCAGGTTCTCATCATCTGGCTGAGGGCAGGGTAGGATGTGGGCATGGCTCTTGCTGGCCTGCCAAGTAGCTGCTAGGACAGAAAACAGAAGAAAATTGCTTGGTGCCCTCAGCTAGCAGAGAGAGTTCTATGAGAGGCAAGGTCTCCTTCCGTGGTCCAGCCTGAGACCATACAACCCCACAGCCAGCTGTTGGACCACAGCACATTCCGTCCCAGGGTCTCCCGGGCCTTGCTCCTCACTCCTGTTTTCCCTCTTACGTGCTTTACAAATTTTGGGGGGGAGCCTTAAAGTTAAGTAGGCCAGAAATGTCCTTACCAAATTAGAGAGGAAAGTAAAACTGTCCCTTTCTATAGCCAAAGACACCTTTACAGGTGGACAAATGTCATTCCCTGCTCCCTTGGGCAATACTGGCTTCAGTGATGCAATTCCACTTATTTTCCCTCCCTATCCTGCCTCCTTTTTTTATTTCACTGCATTTATTTCAAAACTACTCATCTTTAAAGAGGAGTGGAGTCTGATCCTAAATGCTGCTGTTCCTAGGGAACTGAGGCCCCTACATTGTTCATTTGTGCTTAATTGATCTCATGCTTCTGTGGGGAGCTAGAAAACAAGCAAGCAAACCTTCACTGGTGACCCACACTGCCTCTCAGGCTCAGGATGCACAGGACTGGCTTGAGATGGCAGTCTCTGTCCACCCGCCCAGTCTCAACAAGCTGTACTCAGACAAATCCATCAAGCCACTAAAGAACCAAAGATGGCAAAATGAGGCATACTTAATTGCAAAAGCAACCTCATGGACACTTTGGCACTATGGCTCACTGTAGTGACCAACTGAGGAAGGTTTCCCGGGTCTTTGGAGCAGTCTCTTTCCTTCTGGCTCAGAGATGCCAGAAAAGAGATCCTGGAGGCTCCCTGCCACAGACCCCTCCCCAATCCTTTCAGGGTCCCTCATCCCAGACCTGTGCAGGAGAGCATTGCACAGATGACCTCTTGCTGCACACTAGTAGTGCATTAGGACTATCTCTTGTATAAGGACTCACCGACGGTTATTGAGTGTTCATAGTATGCCAAGGCCTTGCTGAGCATCCTCTCACAGCCCCATCACAGCCACCCACCCTGGCAAGAAGTCAACACCCCCTGTTTGACAGATGGAAGAGCTGTCCCTCTGAGAAACTGGAATGTGTGAAAGGAAAAGCATGATACACTTCAGAATACCCAAGTTTTTAATCCTATTTTTTTTGTTAATCAGGACTTTACTGATGTAAAATTTTGTTTCCCTGTTTAACTAACTGCAGTGACAGCCTATCTCTAATGGGTCATTCAATGACACTCCCATTCCCTGAGTGCCAAGCACAGGCTAAGAATTGTTCAATGAACCTCATGACACCAGCCGTGCCAGTACCTGTACAGATGAGGCACCTGGCTTAAAGTGCCCGTAGCCTGCCCAGGCCACCCAGCTGGTGAGAAGGAACGGGCTTGACCTTCTCTCTGCTCTAGAACTGAGCTCACAGACCCAGCCTCAGCTGCCTCCCTGTGTACAACAAAGACAGTCCTTTGCCAAATGCCATGCTCTGTCTTCCCTACGCTGCTGTGGGCTCAGCGTGTCTGTGCAAAGAGAGCTCCCGGATGGGATGCAGGTGGAAGAGGAAGAACAGTCAGGGAGTTTCTCTGGATTCCTAGAATTCCTTTCTGGTTTCTTTCCAGCAACTAGCTTTAGTCACGCTGCTACCACTCCTGTCAGACTGAAGGGAACGTGTTCTTTTCTTTTATAAAAATAAATAAATAAGATGATTTTTCTTGCTTATAGTTAATCCTAGAAAGGCAATACTAAAAGTATATATTTTTTCCAAAATGCTATTTTTTACTGTACTTGATAAATATGTTGGTAGCTCTGATCTCTGTACCAGACCCTCTCTTCAGCTCTGGGCAGAACCAGGAGCCAGGTTCACACCAAATTTGTAAATGCCATCTGGGTCTGTGTCCAGGCACTTTTTTTTTCTATGAAGAAACAAACAAAAACAAAAAAATAAAATAAAAACAAAAAAGAGGAGGAAGGGGAGGACGAAGGCAAGCTAGGAAGAGGAACAAAATTGAGTTTTCTTGCAAGAGAGACCTTCTCAAAGAGATGGACAGAGCATGACGGAGCAAAGCAGCCAAGCCAGGAAGTGAGAAAGAGGCGCCTCAGGCTGCCATGCCATTGGGAGCGAACTGCCGCAGTTTAGTTCCCTTGAGGGATAACAAAACCTAGAAATGCTTTAGGACTAGATTTTCATTTCTTAAAGACTCTTATCATGCACTGTAAGTATCTGCTCAGTTGTTTTGGTTGGGCTTCTTGTTTCTCTTTTCTTTAAAAATGTCTTTACTGACTGTCTCCAGGCTTGTTTGCCTATGTTCTTAGTTCGTTTACACAAGTTCTAAATTCTTCTAGAACTTTAACTTCATTGGAAGTGAACCCATCTAGTGCAGCTCTGAGGTCCTGGCTGGTGTCAGTGGTGCTCTGGGCCTCTGGCAGAGCACCTCGCAACGTTCTCAGATGCTTTAGATACATTACCTTACGCAAACTGTGACCCAATGGCAATAATTACCTCAGATATGGGCATTCGTCCTGGTTTTAGCCTTTTCTGAAATCATGTAGCCAACTTGATCTTGTCATTCAAAAGACTATGAATTCTCTGTGGGCTGAAAGTAAGGATTAATGCATACCCTGGTCACTGTTGCCGAAGTGAATCCTGAGAATAGCTCGCACTTCCACCAGAAGTGAACCCAAGGAAGAGATGACCTTGTGTTATGATCAATGTGATGTTCAAGGCTGTGTGGAGTGTGTTTCTCACCACATAACATGCCCTTTGCACTCTCCAGTATCAAGTAAACTACACAGTTAACTGTGGATACTCAAGCATACTTCTGGCTACATTTTATAGTTAAAGTATTTTATAGTTTACATTTAACCTGGTACTTTTTAAAAGAAAATTGCCATCTTCAACCACAGCGATTGATTGACTCTTACGCCAAAAGCTGTGTCTCCCCAAGGCAAGCATGTTCCGCTTATACTGCTTATAGCAGTATATGCACGTTTCCTTTATTGTTGCTTTCCAGGGACCCTGAGAAAATGTGAGAGGAAGTCTAGAGGGATTGGGAAGGGGCGAGTCCTGTGCCGGGCGGATGCCGGGCCCGGTGCCATGCTGTATCGGCACTTGTTGTCCAGGCTTTCGTGACAGCATGGAGGGGCGTGAGGTGTGACCTCTGTTCCCTCAACTTTGTCTTGGCTTGAATGCTTCCTTCATGACTAGATCCCTCACCTAGCAGTAGATGATGCTGGTTCTCAGCAGCTCTGAAGGTATGATTGCTGTTTCTGGGTCCCCAGTTAACCTCTGGTCAGCATTTTGAGAGGGAGAACCATACCCTTATGCCATTTTCACTGGCCGAGTTTTCCACATATCACTGTCTTAGTCATTTTTCTTTAAAAATAAAACCCATGTAAAATGATGTATACTTTAATTTACCCATTGTCCGGCTATGCTGTGAATCCTAGTTCAGAGGCCTCTGCTGATGCACATAGGTGCTTCTGAGCCGAAGGAACTGGGGTGGGTGAAGGGTGGCCCATGGAGCTGGGTCCATGGAGGGGATTTACAGTGACTGAAACAGGCCTCAGAGCCAAGTGTTGGGCTCCACTGGTAAGCAGGAGAAGACAGGAAATATCAATTTTCCTGATAGTCTTGTTGGGTTTGGGGGTGTTTTATTTTTGTGTTGTGTTTTGTCTTTAAGACAGGGTCTCACCATGTAGCCCTGGCTGGTCTGGAACTCACTATGTGGACTGGGTTTTATTTTTTTTTTTTCTTGTGCTATCACTGAACTGTGGAGGACCCATGGTGATCAATGTGTGATATGATTGTTCCTCTACAGACACTTGACAGCTGCAGCACAAGGCACGGGGCTGCTCACCTCTGCTTGCTTTGCCCCTGCGGCCAGTGCTGACAGCGCGTTCCTGTGATCTCTTAGATTGAATGTCCTTGTACAATGTTCTTCATCTCACCCTTCTTAGTCATACTCCAAGACTCCTGGTGTGTGTGTGTGTGTGTGTGTGTGTGTGTGTGTGTGTGTGTGTGTGTGTGTTTTCTTTTGTACTAATAAACCAAATGAATTTTGTGTCATTGTCTTTGGAGCTAACCCATGTTTTTAAAAATGAGAGGTATAGAAATGGGCTTTTCATTATTATTTGAAAAGTTTAAATTTACTGTATCTAAAGAAGGGCTCTGCTGTCGCTCTTTTTAGTTTCCTCTCAACCAACTTCCAAAATGGATCTCTCCTGCCCCTCCCCTTTGCGTTGGCTCCTTGCTCCTGTAGCCATCTCTGCCTCCCTGCTGTTAGCACAGACCTTGCTCTCCTCAGGCACTGGGGACTCCCAGGAAGCTCGAGTCAACTAGAAGACTTGTTTAGCCTTGAAAGCCGTGCTCCTGCCTCCCTGGCTCCCTGCTGGGCTGACAGACTGTGGATTTGCTATTGATGTGTCAGTGTTTTGGCTCAGGTTAGGAGGAAGGACATAGGAAGTTGAACGTGACTTGACCGTGCCATCCTCTAGCTTCCGGTGACTCTGAGCGAGACGAATACACACCCTTCAAAGCAGAGGTCCCTGTTCACGCTGCATCCAAGTTGGCTAGCTCCCTGCCCTTCCACATCCCTCTCTCTTGTGTACTGCCCATTTGCGGCTGGCTTTCTTCCATGGGTTACCCAGGGCACAATCATTTCTAGCCCCAAACGCACCCTTCACCCCTTTGTGTGTGTGTGTGTGTTTTTAACCAAATGAAGTTGACAAGAAAGGCGTATGTTGGGGCTGCAGGATTTCTAGTGTAGTAGAAGCACTGTATAGATAGAGATGTTGATATATATGTTTGTGTATATATATATCAAGCCAAATTTCTGATAGGAAAAGTATAGCTTTATGGATGAGAAGGAAGAGGAGCCCTTTAGAGGTTGGAGCCAGCATTGATGTGTCCAATGAGCAAGGTGCATCCTGTTCCTTCACACACAGCTAAGGCCCCAGCACCCAGCCCTTGCTGTCCACCTCACCTCAGCAGAGCTGGGAGACCGTGAGGGTTCTGTTGCTCTCCTTGTCTCCAGCAACAAAGGCATGGGAGAGTGAGGGGACACAGATCAGAATGACTGGAGTTTTCCATCCATTTTGCTCTGACCACATGTATTGAGCTGCAGCCTGATATTATGTCACATTTCAAAAAAAAATGGCGCCGTGAAGATGGCAGGCGAGAGAGATCTGTAGCAATGCTTACCTTTCAGCTGCCTGTGGGTTCAGGACGCTCTGGGCAGGAAGACACACTCCCTGGGACAAAAATGGAGAAGAGGGGACCTGTCAGTGCCCATTCCCCAGTCCAAGGAAGGAGGCTCCCTCCCACAGGTCATCTCAGCTCAGTCTTGAGAACCCTTTGAAAGCCCTGGCCAACGTGTCCTTCACTGTACGGTTTCTGTAATAAAGTGTTAATCTGTGTGGGAACTATTGCGTGCAACAGTATTTGCTCGTGTACCTCTTTTTCCTCTGTGGCGTGTCTCTCTTCTTTTTATTTATAAATGTCTACTTTTGTTTAAAAGGACAAACCAGTGTGTCGTAGACCTTTCTGTAACCTGTTCCTTAGTCTCATTATAGGTATGTTATAAGGGTGGATATTTTACTTGGCTTTAGAATGTTTTTCAAGAAAACTAATTCTTAACTGATGAAGTTGTCGCTACTAAAATGCTTGTTTTCATCATGATGTCGTGCGCTTCTAAATTAATCATCATTTTCGTTGTAGAAAAATGGAGTGAATTTATATTAGTCTTGGAAACTAATAATAGCATTGTAAATTTATGAGATGATTTTAACAGAAAAATTATAGAAGAATATAGTTATTTTAATTGTAATATTACTAACTGTAGGGTGAGGAAGGGGGGGTCCTGTTGTGGTGAACTCTGTTATAGCTTGTTACTCAGTTTCTTTTTGATCATTTTTTCGGTCTCTGAGGTGAAGCGAGTTATTAATGGAATCTGTACACTCACATATGCATATTGTATATGTGTAGAGATGTGGTCACACTGTCTTGGAATTACATTAAACTGTTTGGAATCACTGTACTTTGCCCAGCAGTTCCTTCTCCAGAGCCTCGCTAGAGGGCACCATTGCAATGTAATGTCTGCAAGGAAGTTCTTTAGCCTTTCAGAAACTGCTTACTGTCTCCTGAAGGATTCACACTGAAAACTACAGATGTCCCTGTGTCTGCAGAGAGGTGGGCCCTGCGGTTATTTCACTGCCGATTCCCGTGCTAAAGTCTCCTGGATCCTCATTGTCTTCCTGACCCCGTGTGTGCCTTTGCTCCTCTGAGACCCAAGGCACTGGTGTCGCTGCCAGCTTTCCTCCCAGATCTGTATTCTGCTATTTCACCCTGAAATAGGTCCCACACACAACCTCAGTGTTCCATGGCCCCACTGCCAGTGTGTGCACACACATGCATACATGCACATACACACACCATCTCAGAAAGCCCAGAAAATGCCAGATCCTCCCCTACTCACAGCTCCTTACTTCCGTGACTTGCTTTGGTTTTTGCCACATATCTGCAAAATTCGCCATTCCTTTCTCTCCAGCCCGCCAGACACCATTGCATTCTGGCTTTACGATTTGCCTGTTCCATGTACTTTATATACATGCAGTCGTTCATTATTTGTCCTTCTATGCCCGTCTTATTTGGGAATAATGTCTTTAGGTTCATTTATGTTATAGCATGGGTTAGCATTTTCTTTTGCAGATTGATTAGTAGTCCACTCTAGGAAAATACCACATTCATATGAACATCTGCCTGGCTTTTCTGTGGCTTTTCTATCACCACTGTGAACTTGAGCCAAATTCTCTTAAAACCCCTGTGTTTGATTCTTTCAGATATGTCTTATAGAGGTGGAATAACTAAACTATATGACAATTTCATGGTAACTTTTTTTTTTTCGAGACAGGGTTTCTCTGTAGCTTTGGAGCCTGTCCTGGAGCTAGCTCTTGTAGACCAGGCTGGCCTCAAACTCCACCTGCCTCTGCTTCCAGAGTGCTGGGATTAAAGGCATGCACCACCACTGCCCGGCTTTTTTTTTTTTTTTAAAAAAAAAAACAGGTCTGCTGTTTATTTTTTTTATTTTATTTATATATTTATTTACTTTTTAGATTTTCAAAACAGGGTTTCTCTGTAGTTTTTGGTGCCTGTCCTGGAACTAGCTCTTGTAGAACAGGCTGGCCTCGAACTCAGAGAGATCTGCCTGCCTCTGCCTCCACCGCCCAGCACATGGTAACTATAAAGAGCCACCATAGTGTTCCCCACAGTGACTCACTTCACATTCTCAGTGTCCAGCCTCGATGTTGTCCCCAGCATTCTTGTCCTGGCTTCTCTCTTCAGTATCCTCAGGATCTTCTGCCTCTAAATTCACCCTAAACACTGTGGCCCCTTAACTTTCTCCCTCCATCTTCTTACCCATAACTCCAGCAGCCACAGCCCCTTGCTTCCATCATGGCATCTGCTGTGGATCCACTCAGCCATTCAACTGCTCAGCTCATGAGATCTGCTGGAGCAGACCCCTGACTCATAGACCCTGACCCTGCAGATTCCTGACTCATAGACCCTGACCCTGCACACTCCTGATCTCCATAGACCCTGACCCTGCACACTCCTGATATCCATAGAGCCCTGACCGTACAGACTCCTGATCCTTCATGTACACCCCTGACCCTGCAAACTCCTGATCCTCCAACGACCCTGAACCTGCAGACTCCTGATCCCATAGACCCATGAACCTGCAGACTCCTGACCCTCCATAGACCCCTGACCCTGCAGACTCCAATACTCCATATAGACCCCTGACCCTGCAGACTCCAATACTCCATATAGACACCTGACCCTGCAGACTCCTGATCCTCCATAGACCCCTGACACTGAAGACTTTGACCCATAGACCCCAGACCCCGCATAATCCTGATCCCATAGACCCCTGACCCCACAGACTTCTAACCCCATAGACCCCTGACCCTGCAGACTCCTGATCTCCATAGACCCCTGACCCTGCAGACTCCTGATCTCCATAGACCACTGACCCTGCAGACTTTAACCCCATAGACCCTGACCCTGCAGACTCCTGATCCTCCATAGACCCTTGACCCTGCAGACTCCTGATCCATAGACCCCTGACGCTGCAGACTCCTGATCCTCCGTATAGACACCTGACCCTGCAGACTCCTGATCTCATAGACCCTTGAACCTGCAGACTCCTGATCCATAGACCCCTGACCCTGCAGACTTTAACCCCATAGACCCTGACCCTGCAGACTCCTGAACCTCCATAGACCCCTGACCCTACAAACCACTGATCCTGTACACCATTGGACCAGCAGGCCCCTAACCTAGAAGACCCTCAGTAGTAGATCCTCCAACCTCTTCAGCCATGCAGACAAATGGCCTGTGGCTTTAGCCAGGCCCCTGTACTTCACAGACTCCTATGACTTTCCACTGCCTTCCTTCCTTGGATTTCTGCTCTTCAGGGTAACCAGAGAGACCTACAACTTCCTTAATTCCAGTTCCTCTCCAGCTCCGGGAGTCAGCCTCATGCCTGCCTTTCCTTCCGTGTTCTGGTCACTCATCCAGAAGCTGTGGCACCTGTACTGCCCAGGAGCAACGCAACCCCCATCCTGTAGAAGCAGATCAGTGGATCCAAACCTTCTCAGGCACTGAGACCATCCCCCAACCATTAATTTATTATATTGATTTATTTGTGGATACTTGGGTTTGAACACACGCCTTGAGCATGTTAGGCCATCACTCTACTGTCCTCTGACCTCTACCAGCACGGCATGGCACGTGTGCTCAACACACATGCACTAAAATGAAGCATATAAAATGTGTGGCATTGGTATGGCAGGTGAAGAGAAAAAATAAAGAAATTGATCTTAGGGCAAGAATATTATGGCCCAGGAGGCTTGAATAAAGCCTGGACCAGGATGAAACACTGGAAAAACTGAACCAAATGTCCCCCAACTCAAGGGGGCTGATCAGGAATGGCTAGAATGTTAATGGTGGAAGTGGGCACCATCACCTGGCAGCAAGGTTTTGGGGGTTTTGGTTGTTTGGTTGGATTTTTTGTTGTTGTTGTTTTTGTTTTGTCTTGTTCTGTTGGTTTTTAGAGACAGGGTTTCTCCATGTAGCCCTGGCTGTCCTGGAACTCGCTCTGTAGACCAGACTGTCCCAGAATTCACAGAGATCCACCTACTTCTGCCACCCATGTGCTGGGATTAAAGACGTGCGCTGCCACCACCCGACAAGGTTTGCTTATTCTTCTCAGCAAGGTTTTATAAGAGGTTAAAATTAAGGGGGGAGAAGGAGGGTGGAGGAGAACTTGAGGGACTGGGATGGTTGAGATGGGGGAAGGACAGATAAGAGAGCAAGGAAAGAGATATCTTTATTGAGGGAGCCATTATGGAGTTAGCAAGAAACCTGGCTCTAGAAAAATGCCCAAGAACCCACAGGGATGAACCCAGCTGAGACCCTAAGCAATAGGGGAGAGGGTGTCTGAACTGGCCTTACCCTGTAGTCAGACTGATGATTATCTTAAATATCACCATAGAACCTTCATTCAACAACAGATGGGAACAGAGGCAATGACCCACATCGGAGCACTGGACTGAGCTCCCAAGATCCAGTTGAAGAGTGGAAGGAGTGAGAGTATGAGCAAGGAATTCATGTCCATGAGGGGGTCATCCACTGAGACAGTTTGCTTGAGCTAATGGGAGCTCACCAACTCCAACTGGAATGGGAGTGAACGAGCACGGGAACAACCAAGCCCCTCTGAAGGGGGTTGACAGCTGGGGCAGACTGAGAGGCCACTGATAGTGACACTGGGATGTAAGACCCTGGAGAGATAGTGCAAAAAAATAGGTGAGGAGGAAGAGAGAGGGAGAGAAATAGTTTTAGCTACAAAACCTAAGCAAAACTCAACTGAACAAATGAACGGGGCCTCCAGCAAATGTCAAGACTGCAGTATGGCGACCCATGTATATCATCCCCAGTCCCTTGAAGACTTTACCAATAGGCTGGCAGAAAAACACGGTCGGAGCCATTAAAGGAGAAGGAAATTAGGCAGCCCTGAGAACCTGGGAAGGGACTTTGATGGGGTGCAGATGGTCAAAAGTACACTGCATCTCCGAGGAAACAATGTTGCCATAGAAACTTCACCCTGACACTACAGTTTAAGAATGCGTCCTGCTGTTTGCTTCTGCTCCCCTAGCCCTCAGACAGGTCCTAGGCTGGTAGCTGGGCAGCCTGCATGCTGACCGCATGAGAGGTGGCCAAGGACAGCAACAGAAGAGAAGAATCTCCAGAGGGTGGGGGACTTAACAGCACAATATGGTAATATTTTGTTTGTGATCTAACAAATAAAACTTGCCTGAAGATCAGAGCACAGATCTAAGCCACTAGTTAGCCATAGAGGCCAGGCAATGGTGGCACACACCATTAATCCCAGCACTAGGGAGGTGGAGACAGGAGCTCAAAGCATTCAGTCTGATGATTCACAGAGACAGAATCTTGTCCCCTTCAGTCTGATGATTCGGTAGAGGTAAAAAGTCTCTCTACTGGCTGGTTCCTTTACTTCTCCGATCATTCAGCATTTACCCCATTATCTGACTTGGGTTTTTATTATTAAGACCAATTAGAATTCGCACTATAGCACAACATGCCAAGGAACAAAGGAAACTTTCCCCACCCAAGGAAGAGAATCAGAGCCTACTAGGAAATTCTTGGCCTGGTCTCCCGAGATTCCAGATTTAATTTCTTTTTTCTTTTCCTTTTGCTTGGAATTTTTCAAGACCGGGTTTCTCCACATAGCCCTAACTGCAGAATCTGGATTTTACACCCCAGGGGGATGAATTTCAGAACTCCTCTAAACCAGTGAAATCTCAGTAGATACCTCTTTGGCAAGTATCCTGCCTCTGGCCTGTTTTACACTAAAGACAGGCATGATGGTGCACACCTTTAGTATCAGCACTCAGGAAGCAGAGGCAGGCAGATCTCTGAGTTCAAGACCAGCCTGGTCTATAGAGAAAGTTCTAGAACAGCCAGGGCTCTGTCTCAGGTTGGGGGAGGGCAGGACAAGAGATGGACAGGTGAGGTTTCTAAGTGCAAAGGAGAGTTTATAAGGTTTCCCCGCCAGTGGGGCTGTAGGAAGGGGTGAAGCAGCTTCGTTTCTGCTGGAGAGATGGTTCAGTGGTTGAGAGCACTGGCTGTGCTTCCAGGGGACTTGGGTTCAAATCCCAGCACCCATATGGCAGCTCACAGCTATCTGTAGCTCCAGTCCCAGGCAATTTGATGCCTTTTTCTGGCCTCTTCAGGCAATGCATGCACACGGTGCCCACATGTACATGCAAGTAAAATAATATCCCACACATAAAATAAATCCACCCAGGAATAAGGACACATGGAAGCCCCACATTAGCAGCTGCACTTGCCTCTACTGGGACAGCCACATTTACCTCACCAGACAAACTTGGTAAGTGTAAAAATCAAGTAATCAAGTCATAAATGATAATGGCCCTTGGGTCAACATAATGAACAAAAATTTAGAAGAGTACCCAGAAACACATTTTTTTCTCTACAAGATTTTCACAGGGTCTCTTGGCTTATGAAAGGCCAGTGGTAGTGTGTCTCATCTATTTCTGACAGAGGACAATAAGCCAGAAGAAGTGGCCACACAGTGGAAGACCATGGAAGACTGTCAGCCTTATGAGCTGTTGGTGTTAAGGAAAAGGGACTGGTCACTGGAAAGAAATGTCTCCAGGATGTTGTCAATTACAATAAAATAGTCCCACACTAGCTCACAATGAAGTATAACAAAGGTTTCTTTACCTAGGGGTAGATTCACAGATCACAGTCCTCTGCATGAGCCTGGAATGGGAACAAAATTCAGCAGCCAAGGGGCTGCAAACATGTTTACATTTGTATATATACTACATTTAACCATACCCAAAGTGGACCAGTATCTTAAAGGCTGTTGGCTGAAGGAGTTCCTACAGTACCTCCCCCTTTTGTCTAAAGTAAAAGAGTTCTAAACCTAGTATAAAACTAGTTTTATATATAATAAGAACAAATATCAAGTATAAAATATCAAGCCTAGAACAAATATCAAGTATAAAAATCAGAACTACAACTAGCATAAACAATATCAAGCAAGAAACATGCTAAATGTTTTAATTGTTGTCTTATCCTAGGGAGTCTAAGTCTTGTATTAGAAATGGCTTGGCTAAGTCATAAGAGAAAAGTAACTACAACTATCTAGTCTTCAACTCCATCAAAGGCCTGAGAGGGAAACAATATGACTTGAGTAAACAGGAAGTGCAATCAAGCAACTTCCAAAAGGTGCAATAAATGGTAGAGACAACCGGCTACCTGGGCAATCACCCAAAGTCTCATTTGCAACACTGGAGCAACCAACTTTCGCTAAGGCCTAGAGTAACTGACAGACCATTTTTAGAGGCAGGAAATTTTTTAAAACTGTCTTACCCTGTCTTGGCAAGATTTGGAAGTCTTTTTTTTTTTGTATCCTGTTTGTCCAGTCTGGACACTGTGCATTTTGTCAGTGGTTGAGGCATGGGCAGTTCTTTGCCCAAAGGCCAGTTTTGCCAAGAAAACAAACTCCAAGTAGAGTGTCTTCGGTGCCCAACATTCTCTCAGGGGTAGATCAGTGCTGCCAGGAGCAATTGAACCCTAAGTTATTTAAATGCCATATTCTGCAGCTCTTTGACGTGGTTGAAGATTACCATGTTGGGCACCAGATTGTTGTTGATTATAATAAAATAATTCCACACCATCTCAGAATGGAGTAAAATAAAGGTTTCTTTATTTAGGGGTCAACTCACAGATCAACAGTCCTCTGCATGAGCAGGAAACAGAAACTGAATCCAGCAGCCAAGGGGCCCATGAGGGTTTTTTACATCTGTATATATAGTACATTTGACCACGCCAAAAGTGGGCCAGTATCTTAAAGGCTATTGGCTAGAGGAGTTCCCATGCATTATCTCCTTGGTGTGTTGCTCTTAGAGAAGTCATGTGAGAGAGATACAGATAAGCAGAATAGACATCTTTTCCCAAGGCGGCTCCGCCTCAGTGACAAACATGCATAGATCACCCTCCACCTCAAGTCAGTCAGCCGGGGACACTGTAGCCTCACAAGTAGCTTTCCAAAGGACAAATCTCTCCAGTTTCAAAACTCCTAAGCATTGCCTAATCCCAAAGAGCCTCTCTCTCCTGGTCATTTAGGTCGGCCTTTTATCTGCCTTGCAGGCCATGAGAAAGCTAAGAAAACACCAGTTATGTGGCTTGTGCAGAACCAAACTGCCCCTGCCCCTCCCAAAGTCTTCCCTTAGCATCTCTATCACCCCTGGTGTTGGAGGTCCTTCTGTATTTGTGTTGCTTTCATTGGTTGAATAAAGAAACTGTCTTGACATTTTGATAGGGCAGAACTTAGATAGGCAGGGAAAAGAGAACTGAATGCTGGGAGAAAGAAGGCAGGCAGAGAGAGCCACCATGGAGTCAGAGTCAGACATGCTGAATCTTTCCTGGTAAGCCACGACCTCATGATAAACACAGATTAATAGAAATGGGTTAGATCAAGATGTGAGAGTTGGCCAAGAAGAGGCTAGATATAATGGGCCAGGCAGTAATTTAATTAATACAATTTCTGTGTGGTTATTTTGGGGGGTTAAGCTAGCCAGGCACCGGGAATGCAGCCCGCTCCTCTTACTACAACCCCAAAGCCCACCAGCACTCTGCCCATGTCGTGGCTTGCCTACTCCATTCTGAGGCCCAGGTTGGGAAGTGGGTGGAAATCGCGTAGAGAGACTGAGCCCCTAGGGTTAGGTATACTCTTAATTCTAATAAGAGGGTCATTCCCAAAGGGAAAAACATCAGCTAAGAACATGAGAAATGGGTCTGGGGAAGAGACTGTTGGTCAGCCTTCCCTGGAGAGGGGACACAGCTTGGGGTTAGGGGTGCACATTTGTCTGAAGCAGTATGGTTTGGCACTGCCCTGTCTGCCTGCCCAGCCACAGAGAGCACATTACAGGGAGCCACACTGGCACCGCCTGAGTCAGCGCAGACCACTTGCGGATGGCGTCCTGAACTGGCTGTTGTGTAACCTGTGGATGGAGCACCCACTCCTTTCTGTACCAATGCAGCTTATAAAGGAAAGCATTTAATTGGGGCTGGCTTACAGTTTCAGAGGTTTAGTTCCTTATCCTCATGGTGGGGAGCATGGCAGCATGCAGGCTGACATAGTAACTGAGAGTTCTACAACTAGATCTGCAGGCAGCAGGAAGAGAGAGGCCCTGGGCCTGACTTGGGCCCTTGGAACCTCAAAGCTCACCATCAGTAACACACTTCCTCCAACAAGGCCCCACCCCCTGATCCCTCAGGTAGTGTCGCTCCCCAATGACCAAACCTTCAAACATATGAGCCTATGGGGGCTGGAACCTGAACCCAGGTCCTCTGCAGGAATAATAAGTGTTTTACCCACTAAGCCATCTCTCCCACCCTGTGAGCATTTAATAAGATGTGAAGGGTCTTCTCTGAACCCTCCAGCCCTTCCAAGCACAGGCTAGAGCGAGATACTACCAGGTACCTGGTAGTGGTCCTTTACCAAACTAATAAGTAGTGGAGCACCCCCAGAATTCCCTAACCACTTTGTCCTACATCCTGTCCTCCTACTGACTTTTCCTGAAGACCCAAATTACCCATATCTGAAAAAATATCTAGAATGCATGCAGAAAAGTTAACAAATGAGTAGTTTTGTCAAAAATGTATACTCAAAAGGAGTGAACAGGAAGGACCCTGTGGGCCACATTTTGCCTCTGAGGTATTTTCTGAAAATGGGCCAGGATCTAAATGCCAAGACTCAGTTGCCAGCTAGCCAGCCATCCCACATGTGATTGCCAACACCAAGAAGTCAGGTCAGACTCCACTGCGGGCTGCATGGGGCTAGGAGGCTCCCTGGAGCCCCTCTAGTCCATTCCCCTGCAAACCTGGGTGCCAAAGACCAGAAGACCCTCAAAGGCTCATACCCAGCCAAACATGAGCATCACCCCCATCCTCCTCTAAGCAAAATAGACCATTCTTCTACAGTGTTCTAGAATATTCTAGTGCTTTCTAGTTCATCTCCCGGTATGTCCCTGGAGCATAAAGATAGAGATTCCCACATGCCTAGCAGGTGTCTGTCATAGATAGGTGTATTTCTATTGCTGTGATGCAACACCATAACAAAAAACAACTTGTGGAGGGAAGGGTTTATTCTCATTACTCTTCCAAATCGCTGTTCATTATTGAAGGAAGTAAGGACAGGAACTCAAGCAGGGCAGGAACCTGGAGGCAGGAACTGAAGCAGAAGCCATGGAGGGTGCTGCTTACTGGCTTGCTCCTCATGGCTTGCTCAGTCTGCTTTCTTATAGAACCCAGGCCCACCAGCCCAGGGGTGACACCACCCACAATGGGCTGGGCCCTCCTCCATCAATCACTAATTAAGAAAGTGCCCTACAGGCCTGCCTGTCTACAGCCATGGAGGCATTTGGGGCTCCCTCTTCTTAGATGACTCTGTGTCAAGTTGACATAAAATGAGTCAATCCAACTGAGCCCTCATCAACTGAAAAACAAACACATCACTTTTCAGTTAGAACCTTTCCTTCCTCATTTGTCACTAAGATAGCATATTAATAAAAATATTGCATGGGCTGGAGAGATGGCTCAGTGGTTAAGAGCATTGCCTGCTCTTCCAAAGGTCCTAAGTTCAATTCCCGGCAACCACATGGTGGCTCACAACCATCTGTAATGAGGTCTGGTGCCCTCTTCTGGCCTGCAGACATACACACAGACAGAATACTGTATACATAATAAATAATTTTAAAAAATATTGCAATATAAATCATAAATAACTTTAAAAGTCTTTACAAATTCAAATACTTTAAAATTTCAGCCTCAGTGGACGATGGTGGTGCACGCCTTTAAAGCCCAGCTCTCAGGAACCAGAGGCTGGTGGATCTCTGAACTCAAGGCCAGCCCAATCTACAGAGGGTGTTCCAGTACAGCCAGGGCTACCCTGTCTCAAAAAAACAAACAGAAAAGTTCAGCCTCTAAAATATCTAGTCTCTCTTAAAATCCAAGGTCTCTGTATAACTCCAAACTTTCTTTAAAAGTTCAGTCTCCCAACTGTGGGCTCCAGTAAAACAAAACTAAATAAATAAATAAATAGATAGATAGATAGATAGATAGATAGATAGATAGATAGATAGATAAATGCTTTCTTATTCCAAGAGGGAACAACCAGGTCATGATCTGAGCAAAGCAAAACCAAACTCCAATGGTGTAAATAACTCAGAGCCCAATGTCTGGGATCCCCTCAGGGACTTCTAGGGTCCAAAGGGCTTGCCACAGGCCACACGCTTGTCTCCCAGGATCAGGCAGGCTCCATTCCATAGCCGCTGCTGTCATTGGCAACTGTCCCACGGCACTCGTCTTCAGAATGCTGGGGTCTCAGCTGCAATTGGGCTACTTTAACCAACCACCTCTCCTGGCCTCAGTTTATGGAGCCAAACCTGAATTCTGTGCGGCCCCTTCAGCCCTGAGGCCTCAGCTGCTACTGCGGCTGCACCTTTCCAACATTCTCTCCTAGTCTCTCACATGCCAAGCCTCAGCTGCTCTCCACGACCCCTTCATGCCTTCGGAACCAGCACCACCTGGGAGACTCTTACAGGTGACCGACCGAGTTTGGCTGTCAGCATGAGGTCCAGCCTTGGCCACCTCTGGAACATGGTTTCTGCGTGCTGACCCCGAGGAAACAATCCCCCAGAAGGTTTCACCTCAGTGATGCTGGTCTCTTCTTAATTACAGCTAACTTCTCAGCCCCAGCTGGCCAGCAGAGACTTCACGTTAGTGATTCTGTTATCTTGTTAAACACAGCTGATCCTTCAGCTCCAGCTGACCAGCATCACAGGTTCCCAACTCAAAATAGCAAACATCCCTGAGAGAGTCTTTAAGGGACTCACAGTTCCCTCTGGAGAAGCCAGGCCTCCACAGTCTGCATTGCCCTCAACATTTTTATCTTCCAAGCTCCCACAGAACAGCTCAGCAAGCTTTGAACATTCAATGGCTTTTCCAACCCCAAATTCCAAAGTCCTTCCTCAATCCTCCCCAAAACACGTGCTCAGGTCTGTCACACCAATGCTCCACAATCCTGGTATCTGTCTGTTCGGTTAAAGTTTCTGTGACTGTGATGAGCACCAGAACCACAGGAAAGGATTGGGGAGGAAGGGTATATTTGACTTACACTTCCACACCACTGTTCATCATTGAAGGAAGTCAGGGCAGAAACTCAAACAGGGCAGGAACCTGGAGGCAGGAGCTGATGCAGAGGTCATGGGGGAGTGCTGCCTACTGGCTTGCTCTTCATGGCTGGCTCAGCCTGCTCTCTTATAGAACCAGGACCACCAGCCCAAGGATGGTATCACATACAATGAGCTGGGGTCTCCCAACGGAAAATCCCTACAGGTTAACCTACAGTCCGATCTTACAAAGGCATTTTCTCAACTGAGGTTCCCTCGTCTTAGATGATTCTAGCTTGTGTCCAGTTGACCAAAAAGTAGCCAGGACAGAAGGTATGAATAGGCATTTGTCGTATTGAGTCAAATAGTTATGAAGGTACCAGAATGGAGTCCACCCTTCACGCAGCTGAAAGTAACATTCCCGCCACCGACATTAAATGAAGTCCGCTCTGGGAAATGCGTTCCATTTTGTTGCTCATTTTTTCGTCCTAGGTTTCTACATGATGCTTGTCACACATCCTGATGGTGGCCCCCACAGGCTGCCCTGCTGCTCCTCCCCAGGCTGTGACTCTAAAACAAATGGCAGCAAATTCACAGATGCAGTCAAACCTTTATTCCTTTAGTGACCAATACAACAGCACCACAGCACAGCAGGGGCCCTGCCTGAGGACCCCAGGAAGGCAGGGAGGACAGAGACAGGGGCCTCCAGCCCTGGGCTGTTCTCTCCAAGGTGCTGAGGAAGCCACTGGGGAGGGCAGGCGGCTGAGCCAAAAGCCATATAACCCACGTCAGCCCCCCTCTGCCCAGGAGCACCAGGGCTGCAGTGAGGAAGCTTCCAGGCCGAGCCAAGGAAGGGTGACCTGTTATAAAGAGCCCGCGTGTGTGTTGTGTATGTGTGTGTACATGTGTACACATGTGTGTGCTTGTGTGTATGGGGGGCAAGATGTCTACACTACTTAGCACATGAGATATAACTGCTAAGCCGCAGGACCTGCCTGGGGACAAGAGAGACCAGGAACCAGGGCCTCGGAGCTCTGGAGCCTTGAGAGGGGACAGTGACAGGGACCACCCTCCCCTGCTTCCATTCAGAGAGGGTGGCGGCTCCTGTCGGAAGCAGGTGGTAGAACAGACACCGTCCTTGGGCCGGGGCAGAAGGGCCACATCACGTGTAGGCCATCTTGCTGCACACCCAGGGCCGGGTCGCCAGACACTCGGTTGACACCAGCCTGGTGGGCTCCACGAAGACGCACTCGCCCACACCCGAGATGGAGAACCTGCGGTGCAAGAGAAAAGATCAAGTGCCTGCTTGTCACCACGGGCGGTCCGACAGGCCCTTTGGCTGTCCCTCCCTCTCCAGTCACCACTGGAGTGTCTTCCAGGACAGGCATGGGTGCGCCTTGCTAGCTTAGTCCCCCACTGGTCCAGCTCTATGCTTCCGGAATGTTCCATGATGAGGAACTATTCAACACGTCTGTCACCAATGCTCCCTGCCTTCCTTATTCTTTTTCTATCTCCTTCTAAGGTCAGCTCCAAGGTGCCCAACTCAGAGCTGCCCTCTGCCCACCTCACCTCCCACAGAACCCTGTTTGCACCATGAGGAAACTTTTATCACAGCCGTGAGAGGCTGTTTCCGGGCAGAGTTCTCCATAGGTGGAATCTGGACTACAAGCTGAAGTGACCTGCCTGTCCCTAAGCCTACCCTGCCACACCACCACACACACCTTCGCTACCACAATCCACCTCCACAGCCGCACTTGCTACCCCCATTGTCCAAGATCATAGCCAGATTACTTGGCCCACACAATACTGCACCACTGTGCACCCAACACCTCCCTCAGGGCACCTGCCCTAGAAGAGGCTGTCATGGGAAAAGGTGATCAGCAATGCCAGTGGGCAACTGTGTCCAGAGTTCCTGTCTTCCGTTGCCACAGTGCATGTGGAACCCACTCCCTACAGAAGGCACACTTCCCATCATCCCTTGCAACCACGTGCAGAGATGTGACTAAGATCTGGCCATCAGGAGAGGCACAGATGGAGCAGTCACAGACACAGGTCACCTGCACCTTTCACTGAGAAGCTCTGTGTGTGGCCGGGCTACCAATCCAGGCTGGACTGAGAGGGAAATTAAGGCGCTTTCATAGACCCCCTGCCATAGATGACCCCCCCCCAACACTTGCATAAAACCACCTGATCTGTCAGAGAGCTGCCTCTGGGGCTGACCCCTTCCCTGTTTAAGCTCATCTCTCTTCTAGGAAGTAGAGTCTCAGCTCACGTGTCTGGGTCAAATGGGTCCCCGTTGACCCAGTGAAAGTCGTCTCCAACTCTGCGCAGGCCAATCCAGGGCTCCCTCCGTGTGAACTTGAACATGAATTCCTGCAAAAGGAAAGAGAAAGCCAGGCATGGAGTACAGTTTTGTCAAGGTGGCACGGCCCCAGCCCAGGCTCTCCTAGAGACGCTGGCCCTGCAGAGACTGACAGGTACTGAGATGGTGTGGTCACTCTGAGGACCAATGACAACAGAATCCTGGGCAGTCACACTGCTGGAGCAAGACCAGAGCAGCTTCCCAAGCTGGCCACAAATGTCCCCCACAGCCTGCCTCAATTACAGAACTGGGAGTTTGGGGATGGTCCGCAGGATGTGTTAGATTCCTGGCCAAATCTTACCCACAACAGGTTATCCGGCCTGTACTTCTGGGACTTTCTCAGAAACTGACACACAAATATTGTGCAATGCAGACAAACAGAAACTGGCTTTGAGACCCGCTCCTCTTTTAGAAGTGCCCAGCACTGTGCCACAACATCCAAAATAAGCAAGCACTCAGGGGTTCTGGGCTCTTTAGCCTTTCTATTAGCAAAACGACTCGGGGTGTGAACTGAGAGGCAGTGCCTTGATTTAGATGGTAGGAAATGAGAATTTTTTTTACATTGTTTAAGTGTGTTCACAGCTTCTAATTCATCCTTTTTTATATTTATTTATTATGTATACAATATTCTGTCTGCGTGTATGCCCGCAGGCCAGAAGAGGGCACCAGACCTCATTACAGATGGTTGTGTGCCCCATGTGGTTGCTGGGAATTGAACTCAGGACCTTTGGAAGAGCAGGCAGTGCTCTTAACCACTGAGCCATCTCTCCAGCCCTCTAATTCATCCTTAATACTGAGTTTAGCTCAGCCGACCAACCTTGGACAGAAGTGGAGGATGGAGGTTCAAGTGATCAGCCCCCAGGGAATTCACCATCACCCCATGACAGGACAGTGGCTGAGTAACTGGAGACAGACACCCAGGGGGTCATTCAGTCATTCCACCTAAGTTGGCGCGGGGGGGGGGGTTGGGGGAGGACCCGTGAGGGTCCCTGCTTCTGACCCTGGCGCTCACCAGTTCCTTCTGGCTTTGGACCACAGCCAGTGCTGCTTCGTGGGTTTGGCAGTATTGCCTGCCGGTGTTCCAGTCTCTAGGCTCCTCAGAGAAGTAGTAGCATTTCCTTCCGTAGAGCAGCCAGTCCTCCGGGCAGGGTGTCTCACACTTGATGCAGCCCTTGGAAGCTGCAGGGAGAGAAAAGGGGCTGAGTGTCTCCAAGTGTGCCTGGCCACTGCCATGTTCCCAGTGTGCCTGGTCACCGCTGTGTCCCCAGGCCTCTTCCCACAGCTCCCTCCCTCTCTGGACTTCAGTGCCCTTCAGAGACACTGCTGAAGTCACTGTGCCTCAGGGAGGAGTTCCAGATGAAATGAACAGCAAGAGGCACTGAGGAAGTTGGTCAGTGTGTTATCATGGGGGACAGCAGAGGGACAAACCCAAGGAGAAAGCTCGCTCTTAACCCTAGGAACTCAGACCAGAAGGGATCTGAAAGCCACATCTCTGTAGCCAGGGTGGGAGACCCTGGCAGGACAGTGTGCCACTTTCATAACCTCACTAGCTAGCTCTATAACCCTGTTCACCACTGAACTTCTAGGAAATTCCTTTTAAATTTGAGTCCTGCGCCAGGTGAATGGCTCACTCGGTGAATAACAACATTTTGTCTCTAAGTCTGACAACTTGGGCTGCATCCCTGGAACCCACCCAGTGGGAGGTGAGAACAGGGCACGCTGCCCCCTGACTTCTACATCCATATCCCAGCATGAAATGTAAGTGCAAACAAGCATTATTTTAAAGTGGGGACTGGAGAGATGGCCCAGAGATTAAAAAATTTGCTGTTCTTTCAAACAATCTAAGTTCAATTCCCAGAACTCACATGGCAGCCCACAACTGTCTATAACTCCAGTTCCAGGGGATCCCCTGCCCTCTTTGGTCCTCCACAGCTCACACACATGCACACACACACACATGCGCACACACACACACACGCACACACTTTTCTGGGAAAGCAGTTCAGAATGTCCACCAACCCTCCAAGAACTCTTTGTCATGTGCTAACTTATACTTTGCATCTCCTGGAGACCAGAAGACAGGTTAATCCAAAACCAGGAGTTTGTTTGGCTTTGCTTTATGCATTTCTCCTTCTCTTGGGCTCATTTGAGGTTTGGTTTGGTTTGGTTTGACTATTTAGCCCTGGCTGGCCTGGACCTCACTATGTACACCAGGTTGGCCTCAAACTCAGAGATCTGCTTGCCTCTGCCTCCCATGTTCAGGGATTAAAAGCATTAATCACGATACCTAGTACATTTGAAGTTTTATAGGTAAGTTTTAGTTTTGAATTTTGACACAGTTTTATGTAACCAAAGCTGACTGTGGTAGTTTGAATGTAATTGGCACCCTTAGGTTTATAGGGAGTGGCACTATTAGGTGTGGCTTTGTTGGAGTAGGTGTGGCCTTGTTGGAGAAAGCATGTCACTGTGGGGGTGGACTTTGAGGTATCCTGTGCTCAAGCTGTGCCCAGTGTCTCAGTTCACTTCCTGTTGTCTGCAGATTGCAGATCCAGATGTAGAACTTTCAGCCCCTTCTCCAGCACTGTCTGCCTGCATGCCTCTGTGTCCCACCAAGATGATACTAGTCTAAACCTCTGGACTGTAAACCAGTCACAATGAAATGCTTTCCTTTGTAAGAGTTGCCATGGTCATGGTGTCTCTTCACAGCAATAGAAACCCTAAGACACTGACCTCAAATTCTCTAAGGCTGACCTTGGGCTTCTGCCTCTACCTCGCCAGTCTGGGATACCAGGTGTGTGCCACTATCCAAGCCTTAAAGGTAAATTTTGTCTCGATTGTCTTTTCCTTTGATCACGTGGAATGGTATTAACTGCAAATTCCATGAGCATGTGGTTTTTTTCTTCATATAAATGATTAATTAAAATACTGATGATGGGGCCAAGAACACACCATACTACCCTGGGGACCCACCACCACACGAACACTGACACACTACTGCACATTCTCTGAGCACACCTAAGCCCTGACTCCGGCCTGCTTGGGAGGAATGTCCACCGTGTAGCCTCCTCCCTGAGCTCTCCTGAGAGACACCAAAGCTGTGTCCACACATTCCCTGACCTGCTGGTCCAGAACAAGGATGAAGGGAAAGTGATTCCTTTTGCAACCTTATTCCAGGCAAAGTTGATCTGGCCCTGGTGTCCTCAGTCCACCTGCAAACACATTCAGACCCTCTGCAAGTTGGACGAGGGAGATCTTGGTAGATACTGATAGGGAGTGGATTTTCACTACTTTAGTGAGGCTGCCCACTCCTGGTCCGACTGCTTTCTAAAGATTAAAGATGCTGGAGAGATGGCTCGGTGGCTGAAAGCACAAGATGCTCTTGCAGAGAACCTGAATTCAGTTCCCAACACCCACTTGAGGCAGCTGAAAACTGCCTATAACTCCAGCGCCAGGGGATCTGATGCCCTCTTCTGGTCTACACACACATGCATGCACTTGCACACACGTGTACACACACACACATGCACGCACTTGCAGACACACACACACCTGCACGCACTCGCGCACACGTACACACACACATGCACACATTTGCGGACACACACACGCACGCACTGTGGACACACACACACAAACATAAAATAATAAAAATAAATACTTAAAGGTTGAGGACAGGAGGGTAGGGGTGTAGCTCAGCTGACAGGGTGCTTGCCTAGCATACACAAGGCCCTGAGTCCTATCCCCGCATTCCATAAGCCAGGTGTGGTGGCACACACTAGACAGACCTGGTGTGGCACAGAATACCCTTAATCTCAGCACTGGGGAGGTGAAGGCAGTCAGACCAGTTCAGAGCCAGCTTCAACAGCACAGGGAATTCAAGGCCAACCTGGGCTACATCAGAGCTTGTCTCAAAAAGAAGGAGGAGGAGGAGGAGGAAGAAAAACTTCAGTCACTTCTGCAAACTCCACAGAGGCCAAGACGATTTCCCAGAAGTCTCCCCAGAGCACGCAATCCCTGTGGGGAGCCTCCCCTGCCCCCTTTACCTCTGGAGCCCATTCATGACCACACAGAACTCCATGTTTGTGAGCCTCTCCCACTTAAAAATGTTTCCCATGTAGCATCCAGAGTATTCCACTCCAAAGGATGCCTTTTTGGCATACGGATTATTTTGGGCTAAAAACAACTGAAAATCAGTAAGTGCAGGAGAAGCTCCCTTCTCCCTCCCTCCCTTCCTCCCTCCCTCCCTCCCTTCCTCCCTCTCCCTAGTCCCCACCCCACTCCAGCTCTTAGCCTAGGATCTTACATGTAGCAAAGTTCATTAAGTGTTTGTTGAATTAATGTGATTTTTAAAGTCTCGGTATTGCCAAATTGTCACCTCTAAGAGGCTTTGCCTGCCTAGCCTAGCCTGCTCTGAATGCCCATGGCATTTATGAACTAATTCCTTGGTACCATTGCTTCCTACATGGCCAATAAATGGGACATGCATGTTCCATATGGAAGTGTATTATTTCAGGCAACAGTTATATTAACAACCAACCACTTCTAATTTACTGTGTGCCTCCCCGTAACCTGATATGTGGAGGAATTTGCCTAGCTAGGCATGCTGGGACCAGGCGTGCACACTGGTCCACATAGCACACACAGGTGTCCGCTGCTGACACACTCTGACGTGCACACTCACCCAAGATGCTCATCACCACCAGGATGGCGAACAGGAGGACTGCAATGGCCCCCAGCAGCAGGCGTGTGGTGGTATCTAAGGAAAAGACAAATGGGTCAGCACCAGCTGCCACCTGTCGTCCTGTCTCCAACCCCCCCACCGTCCCCAAATCTTATGGGGTGGAACTGAGCAAGAGCTGGAGCCAGCCCTCAGGGTGACGGTGATGAGAGACTCTCTTCAGGACCACGGCCCCAGTTTTGTCACCCCTACTGCCCACAGACTCCTGTTGCGGTCACAGCTTTCTGACCTGGGCTCCCCTGTTGTTTTTCCAGCACATTCCAGGCTTCACCCATTCTACCCTCACAGCCTTCCGACAGGGTGTCCGCCCCCCGGGTCCTCCTCCTCCACCCCATACCTCCTGGCACGCTGCCCACCCCTCTACCATCTGTCACCCCACACCCACTCTTCCAGGTTCTCTGTACTTACTTTTATCTCCACTTAAGATGCTTATGGTAATAAAGGAAACCTTTTAGACTTAAAACAGAGAGTTTTCTTATTTTATTGTGATATGGATCTCATGAGATATATATAACACGTCATAAAATTTACCATTTTAACCATTTTAGGTGCTCAATTAATAGCAATAAGTAGTAGGCTCGCCCGGTCATCTGGTTGCAAAAGTTTCAACTCTGTAAGCAGAGGCTCCGCACCTACTAAACAGTAACTCCCGCACCCATCCTACCCAATGCCTCGCGGCCTGGCCTCTCCCTATTTGCCGATCCTCCTCATTTCAGGAGTGGAATCTTACAGCACCTTTTCTTTGGTGTCAGGCCTATTTCACCTAACACGTTTTCAAGTCTCATCCACGCCATAGCACATGACAGAACCTTACTCCTTTTTATGGTTCATCATTTCATTCTCTGGATATATCACATTTGGTCTATCCACTTGTGACGGTTAGTCTTAATGGTCAACGGGAGACAATCTAACCCACCTGGGAAGGGTTTTAGTAAGTGATTGTCCAGGCTAGGTTGGGCCTGTCTGTGGGGGTTGCTCTGGCTGTGTTCATTGTCATGGGAAGAACCAGCGTCCTGTAAGTGGCCCTCCTCCCTGCTTTGGGGTCCTGCTTCAATTATGAAGAGTAGAAAATGTGTGCTGAGCAGTAGGCATGATGCGTCTCTTTCTCTCCACCTCTAATTGTGGCTGTGACCAGCTGCTTCAGGCGGTTGCCTTGACTTCCCAACAGTGATGTCTCTCTCTGCTCTAGTGGACAGTTGATGGCCCCTGCAACCTGGAAACTCATGTCCCTCAGTGCCGGAAAAGTTTTCGTTAATTACATCATGCATGGTTTCTTCTCCTTCATTTTCTGATTTCCTCCTAAAAGTCAAAGTCTTCAAATGTTTGAGCTCTTAAATTGACCCTCCTCCTTCCCCTTCTCCCCTGCTCCCCATCTCTTTACCGCTTTGGTTTATTTCTGGGAAGATTTCTTCAACTCCATCCTCTCGCCCTTCTCCCAGGCTTTTCACTTCTGCAATGATAATTCAAGGTGTTTGGGGGTTCACCCCAGCTGTGCTATGTTGTCCTCTCTTAAAGCAACCTATCCTTGGTTTATGCTGTGATAGTTTCTCTGAAGACACTGCTGGGAGTTGTTTGACCAGAGGAGAGGTGAGAAGACTGTGAGCTTCTCCCCACAGAGTCTTTCAAAATGCTTATTCCGATTCCTGGAGGGGTGTGAGTATTTTCACAGCTGAGGCGGGAGGATGAAAGAGTTCCCTGGAACCTCTGAGTCAACGGCTATCCATGGGAACATGGCAGGGGCTCTGGCTGGTTGGTTTTGGGGCCTCTGAGTCCACTGCTATCTGTTGGAGCATGGCAGGGACTCTGGCTGGTTGGTCTGGGGCTGTTAAGTTCCTTGGCTTTTCCCCCGCGTGGATTGGCATCTCTGGAAGAACCGCTTCTGTTTCCTTGCTGCGGCAATAACTTGAAGCCAGCTCTTCCCAAGAAGGCTGGGAGCATGCCCTCCACACTTAGAAAGTGGGCTCCAAGGCCTGCTCCTTATATAGTCCTGTATAGCACCCCTGATTCTTAAGAGTGTTACCTCAAGTTCCTGCCAGAAATGGGGACAGGCTATTTAGATCTGGGCTCCATATCTCTGAAAGACATTCCATACCCCTCTTCCTGTTTCCAGATCATCTTCCACCATGCCCCTGCTCCTGAGCATTGGGATTCTCAAGTGTGGCCCCTGTGGTTCCTCTGCTCACTGGTCTTTCTCAGGTGGCCTAAGCCCGTTAACACTCAGACCCTGTCTCACAAGCTCTTAACTCCAGTTCTCACTGTGATCAGCACTTAAAATGTCCCTCTACTGTTTGTTAACAGGTCTCGAAAGGGATAGAGAAGGCAATTCTGTATTCAGCCAGGGGTCTGGACCTGTGAGACTCACAAACATTTTGGAATCATTTCTTTGAGTAAGGTCTATGCACCAGTAGAAATTGGCTGACCTCCACAGAGGTCTCCAGTGTCTACACTGGCCTGTACCAGGGGTTTATGCTGGATTTCTCCAAGAACTAAGCTGGATTCCTTATGAGGTCAACACTGAGCTCCACTAGAGCCTATTTTGGGTTCCTCTAGAGCAATGACTCTCTCTCAACCCTTTAGGTCGCAACCCCTTTTGGGGGGGGTCAAACGACCCTTTCTCAGGGGTCGCCTAAGACCATCAGAAAACACAGATATTTACATTACAATTCATAAGAGTAGCAAAATGCAGTTATGAAGTAGCAATAAAAAAATAATTTTATGATCTGGGTGGTGGGTAGCATATGTGGTGCAGGACTATTCTATATTCTGTCAATTATATTTTAAATAAACACTGGTTGGCCGGTAGCCAGGCAGGAAGTATAGGCGGGAAAACCAGACAGGAAGTAGAGGTGGGGCAATGAGAACAGGAGTATTATGCTCTTTCTGCAGTCCTGCCCAGACCATGGAAGAAGCAAGATGTAACCTACCCTGCTGAAAAAGGTACTGAGCCATGTGGCTAACATAGATAAGAATAATGGGTTAATATTAGTTATAAGGGCTAATATGAAGCCCGAGCTAATGGGCCAATCAGTTTATCATTAATGTAGACTCTCTGTGTGATTTTACTTTGGAGCTTACCGGCTTCAGGAACCAGGCAGGACAGAAACCCCAAAAAGCCCAGCCCTCATTGTTACACACATGCCTTTAGTCCCAGAATTTAATTTAATTGGGATGCAGAAGCAAGTGGATCTCTTTGAGCTCAAGGGCAGCCTGGTCTACAGAGTTAGTTCTAGGACAGCCAGGGCTACACAAAGAAACCTTATCTCAAAAAACAAAATAATAATAATAATTTTATGGTTGAGGTCACCACAGCATGAGGAACTGTATTAAAGGCTGCAGCATCAGCAAGGTTGAGAAGCACTGCTCTAGAAACTTACCCTGGGCTGTTCCAGGGCTCGGTGTTATGGCCTCCATAGTTCTACAATGGGGCATCCCAGGGTCCAACAGTAGTTTCCTCCAGGGGTCTATGCTTGTCTCTTCCAGGGGCTCCACTGGGCTCCACCAATGGGATCTAGACTAGGACCTTCCAGGGGTCTGCACTGGGCTCAGCCTATGCTGGGCTCTATCAGGGGTCTACATTATATGCCTTCTGGAGTCTATGCTGGGGTTCGCTAGAGGCCTACACCAGGCTCCTCCAGGTGTCTCTTCTGGGTTTAGGGGGTCTATGCTGGGCTCAGGGGTGGGGTAGCTACACTGGGTTCCTCCAGAAGTCTATGCTGGGTTCCTCTGTGGGAACTAAGCCTCATTTCTCAGGGCATCTACATTGACTTCTACTGGGGCCTACATTGGGTTCCTCCAGGGGTCTACACTGGGTTCTTCCAGGGGTCAATGCCAGTTCTCCTCTGGAATCCTACAGGGGTCTATGCTGAGGTCCTCCTGCAGCCTACACTAGATTTCTTGAGGGGTCTGCCCTGAGCCGCACCTAGAATTCATGATTGCATCCACTAGCAGTCTGGGTGGGTGGCTTCAGGCAGTGTGAGGGCAGAGGCTCAAGACTGCCCTGAAACAGCAGGCAGCTCGTTCTCCCTGCTCTGCTGTCCCCGGGGGGGAGATTCTGCACAGTCTGTGCCTCCTGGAACCACACACCCCTACCGTGGGGAGCACACTGCTGGATATCGTTCCTCTCTCCTCTTCCAAACCTATGGACTGAGTTACCCACGGAGAACCCAGCATCTGAAATCACTTCCTAGATTCATATCCATCCTCTTTGTGAATGTGGACACACAGAAAAGTACCTGAGCATCTATTCTGTTCCACTGTCCCCATGTCAGCATCTACCTCTCAGGTTTTCATGAGCTGTCAGTGTACACAAGGCCCTCCCTCTCTGTGGGTCCGTATCTGCACACTCAACCAGCTCTAGATTGATATGAGAAAAATTCGCATCAGTATTGAACATGTACAAACTTTCATGTCGTGTTGTTTTTCCTTAAACAATACAGAATAGCAACGAAGTACACAGCCTTTACATTTATTTGATATTATAGTGGATTTAGACATGTTTAAAGCATGTGAGAAGATGTGAGCCAATTCGATGCAAACATGCCATTTGGTCTCAGGCACATGAGCATCCTTGGATCTTGGGGTCTGATGAAGGTTTCTGGTACTGATGCCCTGTGGCTGCTGAGGGAAGACAGGAAAGTGCTGAGAATTGTGTCCAACATGGTGAGTGTTGACCAGCTCCAAGCACCTGATGACCAGCCCTGAGCACCTTGGGATTAATAACCATGCTGAATTCCTTTGGGTTCCCTAAAGCAGGACTCGGCCATTGCATTGTATAATACAGACTAGGTTTCAACACTGAACACAGTATTCTCAGTCAGCCTTACAATTCAACTAGGTTGAAGGAACTTGGTAGAAAAGAAGGGTGTGTACATACATATGTCCCCACCATCACTAAAGAGCCTCTTCACTTCATAGGGATTCTTTCTCTAAACCATACAACGTGGGCAGAAGAAGGACACCATGCTGGCTGGACTTATGACAATGTGACACAAACTAGAGTCATTTGAAAGAAGGGAACTTTGAGAAAATGCCTCCATAAAACCCAGCTGTAGTTGCTGGGCAGTGGTGGCGCACGCCTTTAATCCCAGTACTTGGGGGGGCAGAGGCTGGCAGATCTCTGTGAGTTCAAGGCCAGCCTGATCTACAGAGAGAGTTCCCAGGACAGGTTCCAGAGCTACACAGAGAAACTCTGTCTCAAAACAAAACAAAAAAGATCCAGCTATATAACATTTTCTTAATTAGTGATTGATGGAGGAGGGCACAGCCCAATAGGTGGTGCCCTCCTATACTGGTGGTCCTGGGTTCTATAAGAAAGCAGACTGAGGGGGCTGGAGAGATGGCTCAGCGGTTAAGAGCACTGACTGCTCTTCCAGAGGACCTGGGTTCAATTCCCAGCACTCAAATGGCAGCTCACAACTGTCTGAAGATCCAGTTCCAGGGGATCTGATACCTTCACACCAATGCACATAAAATAAAGTTACATAAATCATAAAAAAATTTAAAAAAGAATAAAACAGACTGAGAAAGCCACAAGGAGCAAGCCATTAAGCAGCAACCTTCCATGGCCTCTGCATCAGCTCCTGCCTCCAGGTTCCTGCCCTGCTTGGGTTCCTGTCCTGACTTCCTGTGATGATGAACAGTGATGTGGAAGAGTAAGTCAAATAAAGCTTCTCCTCCTCAAGTTGCTTTTGGTCACAGTGTTTCACTGCAGCAACAGAACCCCTAACACAGACACCCTAGGACTCCCAACTCACTGTTTGCTGTCTGCCCTCCTGGATGCCTGAGGCTGGATAGTTGGAGTTCATGTGGTACCTGCTTCCTCAGATTGCATAACTAAGGTGCCATTAGCTGGATGACCTCAAAAACAAGGTATCCTCTCACAGTTATGAAAACCAGAAGTCCAAAAGTTGAGGTGTTGGCAGGACCATGCTGCCTTCAAAGGCCTCAGGAAAAGCCTTCTTGGCTCGTCCTAGCTCCTGGAGTTCTGCTGAAAGCCCTTGGCTCATGACTTTACCATCTCAGGCTCAGTCATTCTTAGCACATGGCCTTCCAGGGTATAGCTGTGTCTGTCTAAGGACACCAGTTCACACTGGTTTAGGACCCGCTAACTCCACTCTGACTTTCTCTTAACTAATCATGCCTGCCAGAACTACAGTTCCACCCAAGGGCACATTCTGCAGCCCTGGGAGTTAGGGTTCACCGTGGCTCCTGTGGTGTGAACACACAGTTCAACTTTTCACAAGCATCTAACTTGACAGTCACCCCATCACGCAATGGCCTATCCAGATACGCTAGAGTTTACCATGCAGGTTATCCGGGCTTCTAAATGAGGATGATTTGGCCTAATATTAGAAAGAACAACTGGAAACCACTGGCTCTTTGTACCTCAGATCCCCCTCCTACCCACATCCTCAAAAAAGCACTTGGCTGACGTCTAAACCATCCAGGGTACAGCCTGGCCAGCATAATCCTGATTATTTTAAAATGCTCAAATGTGAAGCTTGGTAATTTTTAAATTTTTAGGTATCTTTTGCCAAATGCATGTGTGTGGTTTTGATCAGGAAGTTGTGGGTTTGTACCTAATAAAAAAAAACTTTCAACATTAAAAATTCAGAATTGGTGACCACTGAGAAATCTATATAGGCTGAGGTATGCGGAGTCACTCTGTCCCCTCTCTCTTATCCCAGAACACTTTGCCCCACTCTCAGGCCCAAGGCTAGAAATAGCCCTATCTTGAATCATCTTCAGTGTTTCCAGACCCCAGCAGGGCACTCTGGATCAGCTTTCCCAGCCTTTGCCTGGAAGGACAGACTCACACCCACAGGGAAAGCAGCCTTCTTCGGACCAACCAATGTCTGCTTTCTGTTTGCAGAGCTAACCAGTCACTGAGGACTATCTTCTAGACCTCAGCCTTCTGACTGGAGCTCTCTAGTTCTCTCAAGCTGTGAGGAGGGAAAAGCTGCCCCTCCTGAGGGTGGCAGATTCTTCGGAGCGACCAGGAGAGGAGAGCTGTGTGCTCAGAAAGTGCAACGGGATTCTGTCCAGTTAGCCTCTCTGAGCCAGTGTCCTTGATAGCGCCAGAAAAGAGGCAAGCTTTTCATACCAGAAGGCCAGTGGCAAATCCCATGGAGGTTTCATGTGTTAGCGGCCAGTGTGTCCTTGAATGAGATATTCCAGACTCTCACTCGCCACGTCCTGTCCAGTGCTGATCCACCTCATTAGGGCAGGGATGAGAGTTAAATGGTAACTAAGGTACACACCCAACTCCATGGGTGGGTCACAGCTGCTTGGGGCAAAGTTAGATCAGGGTGCAGGCATCTCTGGGGGCTCAGTTATATCATTTCAGAAGCTTCCCCTTTCTCTTCAAGATAGGGACCAGCCTAAGCAGAGGCTGCAAGCCCACTGGTACCCAGGACCAGCAGATTTTACTGTCCATTGCGTATCATTAAGAGAACTGAAGTGACGGGCAAGAACAGCCTCAACGGCAACTTCAAAGGACTCCAGCTGGGCAGCTGCTCCCTGCTGTTTTCCCTGGACTCCTCGCCCAGGCTGTGGGGTTCTGTGTTCAGGGAGCTGGGAAAGGAGCCACCACAACAGAACCTACACTCCAGACCTCTCTCTGATTAGCACCGCGAGGCGGAAGTCGTGACATGACTCACAAGGTAAGAAAAAAGTGAAGCCCACCAGTGGGTGTGGGCAGGCGGCTCAAGCTTACCAGCTCTTGGCCCCTTACCAAACTGACTCCGCCCTATCTGAACAGCTCTGTGAGGGCTGGATATACCCAGGGCCCAAGAAGGTGTCTTAGCACTGTAGAAAGATTGAACAAGCCAACTCAAAGGTCCCATACAGTGGCAGCCACCTGTGAGGACCAGTCCCTTTGAATGGAGGTAGGACATACCCAAGGAACATCTAGAAAACCCTCAGAGGACCAACAGAACTAAACAGTCCTATAGAACAGTCAGCAGGCAAAGACGCTGAGCACCCAAGAGCCATTGGGAGGGGTGCTCTTATCTGTACCAGAGACCAAAAGAGGACAATGGTGATATCAGTAGGGAGCCATGCCATTCAGATGAGACAAGGCTGCATTGCAAGAAAATGCCAAGTATGGCGGTGTGCTGGACCACCACAGAGAATTTCTCTCTTTCCTCCTGCCCAGTGTGTAGCCTCTTCTTCAGCTGATGGGCAGGGTCAGTCAGCCACACTGGCAATAGGAAGGACAAGAGTCAATGTATTCAGGGCCAGAGATGGAGCCAGAGCCAGCCCGTCACACTACCCTAAAATAGCCTTACCCAGTGGGGGCAGAGGAAAAGTTAGTAGAGCTGAACCTTTCAATACTAGAAGGAGGAGGAGGAGGAGGAGAGGAGGAGGTGTCCCACACCCCTGAAAGACCGCCTACTCTGAGATGCCCTCCTCTGACTCTGTCTACTGAGTAGAAGCCTGAGAAGCATCTGGAAGCTATCCCTCCCTGCGGCCAACTCCAGCATCTCCCGACAGCACCAGTCACCTGCAGGCAACCCAAGTTTCCTAAAAGAGGAGGAGGAGGAGGCGGAGGAGGAGGAAGAAGAAGAAGGAGAAGGAGAAGAAGGAGGAGGAGGAGGAGGAGGAGGAGGAGGAGGAGGAGGAGGAGAAGAAG